>LR749636.1:692416-868331 GCA_902729485.2 Mus minutoides
CGGGACAGGATCCCACCCAGCTACTGTCTTCTAAGCATCAAGGGGCTAAGGCCATGGAATGCTAATTTGTGAGATAATCAAAAGGGAACCTAGAGTAAACGAATGAAGTAATATGTAAATAAAAGACTGGGCCTTGGTCTACTAGAGCTATGCTCTCTGGATGCGCTGTCTACAGATTTCCAGAGAAAGGTGTCTCCTCAAGGAGAACACAGGCTGTCAGCTTGTACCCTACAATTGACTTAGAGTCACTTTTTCGCTGCTCTCAAACACTTCTTCTCTCAGGAAACTCTTTCCAAGCTGAGGCTCATCTTTGGCAATGTTTAATGAAAGAATACAATTACCCTATTTTCAATACAGATATAATTGGACATGTGGAATCAATGAGCTTGTTTTTAGGCAGTACCCCTGTGGTACTTACATGCCCTCTTCTGATTTTATTACATACATGTTTGTCACACTGTCACATAATCACCAGAAGTTAGTGAAATGTGACATGCATATATAACTGTGGATGGAACAAAACAGTTCAAGAGAGCAGTTAAAATTGCTTCAGATGTGCAGACTGAGCCAGACACTGACAATGAGGACTAACAAGCCATAGAGCTTCACTATTGCCAAGGTCATACCTTCATGAAATGTCTGCCAGTCACTTTTTATTAATTGGACTTTATTTGCAGAGGATGCATCCCATGGACAGAGGACAATGTAGAGAAGTCAGTCTTGGCTCTCTTTTTCCAACAAGTGGACCCTGGGCATCTAATTCAGATTAACAACCTTGGTGACAGGTACCATCACCCAGTGAGCCATCTCTCTGGCCCTGGGCCATATTGTTGAGATACCAACTTAAGCTAATATTTGTCATAAGAAGAGAAATGAAAATAATAAAGATTGATATTATACAGTATTGCCAGTGTTGACATTGATGTGCAAAACTATCAACTCAAAAAATTGAAAAATGCATCTCTCTTCATAAAAAAACAATGCAGAGCCTTGCTATGAGAGCTGGCAGAATTCTTTAGATACTTAATACCCATATTGTAGGAATATAGCCATTTAGAAGCTGTAATAAATATCCCTGAACCAAGCCATCATTAAAGACTTAAGAGGTTTTGACAAATGCAGTTCCTATTTACCACAACCTGGCCACAGTGTAGAAATGCAGAACAAGGGCCCAAGAGTCCCAGACCTACTGGCTTGATGCTTGTTTGTTTGTTTGTTTGTTTGTTGGAATAGATAGAGTCAAACTTGAGTCTTAACCAATTGTGCTTATAATGGGGAAAGAAACTGCAAGTCACAGAGACCTATGACAGTTAAAAAAAAAAAAAACCGCTGAGAGTGACAACCAATGACAGCCCCACAAGAACTCCATCACCTGGGAAAATGGCTCTGGTGAGTTTGCTGCCCTCCACACCATCCCTTTCCAGCTCAGGCAAGGAAGAGAGTTCACCATGCAGCCTTGACCTCGACGGGATAGGTGAGTGTCTGCAGTCTACCTAAGAAACTGAGGACCTGGTGGTCCCTTTCCAAAGCAATTAAAATAATGATTATTTTAAAGCTGGAGTGTCATGGGGTAAGCCTCTTCCTGTGAGAAACATGCTCACTGGGAAGCCTGTAATACAGAGTTGTGATAGTTAAAGAGTTATGGGATGGCTATGAGGTGGGGGTGGTATCAAGCTCAGCATCTCTGATCTTTCATTTCCTGTAAAATGGATGAAAGAGAATAAGGAGCAAGAGGCAGTAAAATACTACATGTAATAAAAAATCTTTCATAAAAAACCATAACTAATTAAAGCTAAGTCTAAATTTTGGGTGTGAATCAAAGAAAATTACTAGTTTTCATGGACACATGAAAAATCTACAAAAGTTCCCAGCAAATAAGCACATAAAGGTTTGCAAAGTTGGTGCCATTAGAAGATGTTTGTTCTATGGCTTGAGTTTGGTTTGTCTTCCAAAGGTTCACATGTTGGACATGGAATCCATAGTTTGCCAATGTTAAGGCATGGCAGAACCTTTATGAGGAGTGTTCTAGTGGGTAGTAATTAAGTCATTCATCTTTGGGAGGGATTACTGCTGATGTGAACTGAGGCATTAATTAAGATGGTGTGTTATTATATAAAGAATAAGCCTGGCCCCTTCCAGTCTCTGTCTCTGTCTCTGTCTCTGTCTCTCTCTCTCTCTCTCTCTCTCTCTCATCAAACATCCTGCCTGCCATGATGCTGTCATACAGCTAAAGAGACCCTCACCTGAGACCAAGCTGATTGGACCTTTTATGCTTTGGCTGTGAAATATTCTCTACAGTTTCATGTGCTCAAACACTTGGGCCACAGCCAATGGCTCTTACTGGGAAGTTCTTGCATCTTTGGGAGGTGCAGTTTAGCGAGAAAAATGGGTCACTGGAGGATGGGCCTTGGTTTACAGCCTGGCCCTGAACAAGATCATCCTGTCAGCTGCCTGACTACCTACATAATCCAATCAGCTCCTACTACCACAGAGCTACTATGGCTTCCCTGCCAAGATGGATAACATCCAATTAACCCAAGCTAGAATGAACCCTTCCTTCTTCAAATTGCTTCTTTTTAGCATTATGTCACAACACAGAGAAAAGCAACCAACACAGGGGTCACTGGAACTTGGACATTCTGTCACCAAAACAGAGGCAAAGAAATAACCTTTCTTTAGTGGATACCCAGACTGAGACATTGGGTTACAACAACAAAAGATGGATTGACCAATAATTCTTTTGAAGGACATTAATATGGCACAACAGAAATAATAAACACAAACACAGATCCAGAAAATAGCTGCTTACGTGGAAGAAGTCTTTGTAATCCAGATGATAAGAGTCCCCTGCAAATCCTTTTATAAAGGCATCTGAGCAGTAACATGTTGGCATAAGTCTCATCTTACAAGGTTAGCTTTATGAAAGAAATATGCTTATGTAATACTATAACAAGATGACAACATTTAACTATAAATGCAATTTTGCAAGAGTAGCCTTCTGCATTCTATTATACTACCTTTGTAATGGTTCCTGGAGAATAAGGGTCAGAGCTGGATAAGCAGCCAGGAAGTATGGTAGAGGAGATGGTGAGATAGATATCTCATATTAGAAGTTGGAAGTCAGTGACTAGAAAGAGGCTGTCATTGGAGCAACTGATCAGAGTTAAGTAGAGAAAGTGGCAACTCTATGGGTATCTTAGGGTTTCCACTGCTGTGAACAGACACCCTGACCAAGGCAACTCTTATAAGGACAACATTTCACTGGGGCTGACTTACAGTTTTAGAGGGTCAGTCCATTATCATCATGGCAGTATATAGCAGACATGGTGCTGGAGAAGGAGCCTAAAGTTCTACAACTTAATCTGAAGGTAGCCAGAAGGAGGCTGTCTCCCTGCAGGCAGCCAGAAGAAACTACTTTCTGCACTGGGCAGAGCCTGAGCACAGGAGGCCTCAAAGCCCACCTACACAAACACACACTTCCTCCAACAATGACACACCTCTTTCTATAAGGCCACACCTCCTAATAGTGTCACCCCCTACAGCCAAGCATCAAACCACATGAATCTATGGTGGCCATACTTATTCAGACCACCACAGTAGGGATAGGAAGAAAACTCACCCTGAACAAAGAATGATATGCACAATGAGAAGTATGCCATATTAAGACACAGGCTTCATGTTTAAGAGGGAGATGTACTAAACATGTCCACCAAACATGTCCAAGAAAGACCTCTTGAGGTGAAAGTTTATGATAGTAAATAAATAAAACAAACAGATCATTCTCATAATATAATACATTATTGGCAGATGTTTCTCAGCAGTGTAGAGCATGTGTATTAAGTAATAGGAATAAATATACCTGTGGCAAGGAGAATAAATTTGTTAATTTTCTTTTTAAATTTTTATTTATTTATTTAGAGGAAGTTCTTTTATAATTATTTTCTTTTTTGATTTAAGTTTTATTGCATTATGATGATAAAAGATACATAATTTCAATTTATCTGAATTTGTTAATATTTAAAAACATATTTTGAGTAAATAGACTTACATCATATTCTTCATTCCCTTTTGTACCACAACTCCTCCCAGAGCCACCCTCCTCCAAAACCTGCCATACCTTTCAGTTTTTATCATATTCTTCAAAATTTATAAAATATTGTAACAATAAAAATGAGTATTATAAAAGTTGTTTGATATAAAACAATAATCAATTGAACAGACTTATATAGATGCTTGTCTACAGCAATACTGAAAATACACATTTTCTTCATGTAAATTTAAATAACTCCAAATATATTAACTGTATGATATTTTAAAATAATATATCACTATTCATTTTTTAATAAACAGAAATAAACTCTTTTTGTTTGTTTTGTTTTAGTAGAGCTTAAAATCTTGGCCCTTACTGTTGTACAAACTCAAAATCAGAACAATTTTTGAACATTGGAGTTCATTGTAATAAAGCTGTACTTCAATGTCCCTCACATCACCAAAGGATTTTACCTCCATAGTAGATAAGCTAAGACTTGACAGTTCTGCTGCACCAAGGAATGAATTTTAGGCACAATTTTTGGATATAGATTTTCTGCTATGGTCAAAGCTATTTGACTTGAGTGATTGCATCATTCTTAGCCCGCAGGGAATAGGTTACATTCATTTAAGAAATGGTGTGTGTAGTAAGATGGTCTATCCATGAAGTCATTCATCAACTGTTTCAATGAACAATGGTTCTGCTTGGAGGGTGGCACAGATGTTAGGTGAGGGTAAGATTCTGGTGCATTGGCTGTGATGATTTTGAAAAGCATCCATTTCAGAATAAGAGTAACTTATAAAGTCCTCTTCTTCAAAATTGATACAATAATTATAAATATCAAGCAAAGCATTCAGTCTCACTCTTTGACGTTTTCTTACAAGCCACCTGCCAAGTTAATTGTCTATGTTTCTTTTGGCTATATAAATAATTTTGAAATATGTAAGCTGTTCTGATAACCATAGTATAGTGTAAAAACATCAAATAAACAATCCAACTAATAGAGAGGCTTTGATAGGAGAAGCATGATTTCAAGACCATTATGTGGCACACAGCAAGAACCTGTCACGTACAAACAAGCAGAAAGTGTATATGGGTTGTACAATATTAGACCTATTTCTCCCATTACCAAATTAGAGAGACCACGGGATGACAGCCAACAAATTTCTAATTCCCTATATTTTTGAGTTTCAATCGATTAGGATATGTGGTAATATTAATTTTCATATTAAGAGATACTTAGGAAAAGTGTTTGTTACTTCCTGTTATTTTTATTGTTAGAGGTGGAATTATGTTTGTGTGGGTTTGTTGAAAGATTACTTTCTTGCTTCTTCTAGGGTGTAGTTTCACTCCTTGTGTTGGTGTTTTCCATCTATTATCCTTTGTGGGGCTGGATTTGTGGAAAGGTATTGCATAAATTTGGTTTTGTCATGGAATATCTTGTTTTCTCTGTCCTTGGTGATTGAAAGTTTTGCTAGGTTGTGTTCTCTTAGGGTCTGTAGGACATCTGCCCAAGATCTTCTAGCTTTCATAGTCTCTGGTGAGATGTCTGGTGTAATTGTGATAGGTCTGCCTTTATATGTTACTTGACCTTTTTCCCTTACTGTTTTTAAAATTCTTTCTTTGTTTAGTGCATTTGGTGTTTTGATTATTATGTGACAGGAGGAATTTCTTTTTTGGTCGAGTCTATTTGGAGTTCTGTAGGTTCCTTGTATGTTCATGGGCATCTCTTTCTTTAGGTTAGGGAAGTTTTCTTCTATAATTTTGTTGAAGATATTTACTGGTCCTTTAAGTTGGGAACCTTCACTCTCTTCTATACCTATTATCCTTAGGAGCTTTGGTCTTCTTACTGTGCCTGGATTTCCTGGATGTTTTGGGTTAGGAGCTTTTTGTTTTTTGTGTTTTCTTTCACTGTTGTATCAATGTTTTCTATGGTATCTTCTGCACCTGAGATTCTCTCTTCTATCTCTTGTATTCTGTTGGTGATGCTTGCATCTCTGACTCCTGATCTCTTTCCTAGGTTTCCTAACTCCAGGGTTGTCTCCCTTTGAGATTTATTTATTGTTTCTAGTTCCCTTTTTAGATCCTGGATGGTTTTGTTCAATTCTTTCACCTGTTTGGTGGTGTTTTCCTGTAATTCTTTAAGGGATCTTTGTGTTTCCTCTTTAAGGGCTTCTAGCTGTTTACCTGTGTTCTTCTGTATTTCTTTAAGGGAGTTATTTATGTCCTTCTAAAAGTCCTCTATCATCATCATGAGAAGTGATTTTAGATCTGATTCTTGCTTTTCCAGTGTGTTGCAGTATCCAGGACTTGCTATGTGGGAGAATTGGGCTGTGATGATGCCAAGTAACCTTGATTTCTGTTGCTTATGTCCTTATGCTTGCCTCCCGCCATCTGGTTATCTCTAGTGCTAACTGCCCTAGCTATGTTTGACTGGAGCCTGTCCTTCCTGTGATCCTGGTTGTGTCAGAATTCCTCAGAGTCAAGTTGTCTCTCTGATCCTGTGATTCTGGGATCCTGTGATCCTGAGATCCTCGGTGTGTCTGAGTTCCTGGGAGTCAAGCTGCTATGGGACCTTGCAATCCTGGTGTGACCATGCTCCTGTGATCCTGTGATCATGGGCGTGTTAGAGCACCTGGGAATGGAGCTGCCTCTGGGTGTTGTGGGGCTGGCTGCAGAGTTTGTGCCCAAGGTCTGCTCAGGGCCCAGCCCAGACCAAATTTGTTAATTTTCATCCTAAAGAATATAGAATGGAGACTAGAAAGATGGTTCAGTGTTAAGAGTACCTGCTGCTCTTTCAAGGAAGATTCTGATGTAATACTTTACTATTTTATCACTATGTAGTTATAATGTGTGTGTGTGTGTGTGTGTGTGTGTGTGTGTGTGTTTATAAGAGTGCCATGTGTATTCAGGTGCCTACAGAAGCCAGAAGAGGGACTCAGACCCCAAAATGGGTGCTGGGAACTGAACTCAGGTCCTCCAGAAGAGCAGAAAGCACTCTTAACCACTAAGCCATCTCTCCAGCCTGATATGCTATATCTACTGTCATGTAAAATGAGACCTCTGAGGGCTGAGCACTAAGACAGCTTCACAGGAATCACAAGTGATCAATGCACCTTACAATGATGTGTGCACAGAAGACACTCAATGTGTAACCGGTTTTGTTGTGTGAGTAAATGGAAAGGTGTGGGATGAGGGGATGGTCAGGGAAGCTCTATACTCATCCAACAGATGTCCATCAAGAGTCCACTGTATGCTTAAAAAGGGGCAAAAGGGATAATGATGGGCTGTGACAAATATCATGAAGGCAATGGCTTAGATAAAATAGCACACAGGAGAGCAGAGAAGCCACTTTGGGCAAGGCATTCCTGAGGTCTCAGACCTGAAGTAAACACAGCTTGTGTTTCCCAACATGAGGTAGGGCATCAGCAGCCTGAGATCACAGAAGAGTCAGCTTGTTGTAAGAGACAGAAAGGAGACTACTGTGCTATTACATTCAAGATGCTGAGAAGGGGAAGGATGGAGAGATGGCATGCCCTGCAGACAACTTACAGTTAATTTCACAATCTACAGAACTCTGCAAATAAATCACTGGAGTAATCCAGGGTGATTCATCTCATAGGAGTTCTATTCACATATTTTAAACCTAACTTTTTGAAAGGGCCATTTTATTTTCTCAAGTGTGTGTGTGTGTGTGTGTTTGTGTATGCATATGTGTGCATATATGTGTGAGTGTATGTGCATGTGTGGACATGTGTGAGTGCATATGTAGGTATGTGTGCATGTGTATATGTATGTGTGTGTGCATATGTGGGCATGTATGTGCACATCTGTGTGTATATTTGTGAGTGCATGTGCATGTGTGTTTATGTGTAAATTTACATGTGTGTCTGTGTGCATGTGTGTGCATGTATGTGTACATCCAGTGTGTGTGTGTGTGTGTGTGTGTGTGTGTGTATGAATAAGGAAGTGATGGTACCCAAGGCGGTCAGAAGAAGTTGTAGGAACTCGCTGGAACTGGGGTTATTATAGGCAGTTGTGAGACGTGTGTGAGTGCTTGAAACCAAACTTAGGTCCTATGAAGAGCAGCATACACTCTTATCCCTGGGCCATCTCTCCAGCCCCCACTCATATTTTGAACTTTATTCTTTGCATGATTAATTTAGCACAAAGGATAACTAAACTATACCACTTGTTTCTATTCAGGGTATAATGGTATACACATTGGTATTCTAGCCAACTCTGTCATTTTCAAGCATCTTTTGGTGTGTTCATGAAACAGGTTAACTGCTTCAAGTGAGTCTTCTGGTCTCTTGGAGTTATTTTGTCTTTGTTGGGTTGTTTATGAAGCTTAGCATTTAAAAAAAAATCACAGAAGTGCTTCCACCTGAAACATGAAGAACAGCAATCTTCAAAATCCTTCCTAACTTGTCAAGCATGGCTTCAGCTGTGGCGGGTCATCACGGGTCACGGGAGTAGGGAGAGCGATCACAGGTTCACAGGAGTAGGGAGAGCGGTCACAGGTTCACAGGAGTAGGGAGAGCGGCACAGCAACTCAGTACTAAGAACCAATCCACAGCTTACTGAGTCTTTAATAGTATTTTAATTGAGTCACAAGATGTTTGTCTTCCTCACACAGGCTCACCTACTTCAGAGGCTGCCCTTGAAGCTGAGCCCAAGGCCCACAGTACAGCCTCACCTACATCAGCTGATAGCTGGTTGGGATCTCCATCCTCATGGGCACAATGGAATGCCTATCTCTTCAAAGCCAAAGATAAATTAATATGACCAAAGATGAATGACATTAAGAAATGGAAAATGACAGGAAATGGAAAATGTTTTATACAGAAAGAAAAAGAAGGGATGAAGACTACCAGCATGGATAGCTGATGTGAAGACTGTCTCCACACCATCGACAGAGGTGCCTCATGGGAGGAGTTTTACAGTGTGTTTTAGCTTCTCAGTATTTTCAAACTATTTAAGTAGGTCAACTGACCACAAAGTTACATCTGGTTGTCAAATCAATCTCTGTCTCTCTGTCTTCTTTCCTGTCTGCCTGTCTATCTGTCTGTCTCCCTTTCCTTCTCTCTCTCTGACTTAGGTATCGTTTCCTTTGGGGCATTTAGGTCTACAACTACTAAAATTGATGTTTTGATCAAACATTTAAGCTATAGATGTCTGATTATGATATCAAGAAAATTCCATTTTTTCATCTGTGATTTTCTTTTAGCCTTGTCTTTTCTTTTTTTTCCAATTTTTATTAGATATTTTCTTCATTTACATTTTACATGTTCTCCCGAAAATCCCCTAAACACTCCCCCATCCCCCACCCTGCTCCCCTACCCACCCACTCCCCCCTATTGGCCCTGGTGTTCCCCTGTACTGGGGCATATAAAGTCTGCATGACCAAGGGGCCTCTCTTCCCAATGATGGCCAACTAGGCCATCTTCTTCTATATATGCAGCTAGAGACATGAGCTCTGGGGGTACTAGTTAGTTCCTGTTATTCTTCCACCTATAGGATTGAAGACCCCTTCAGCTCCTTGGGTACTTTCTCTAGCTCCTTCCTTGGGATTCCTGTGTTCTATCTAGTAGCTGATTGTGAGCATCCACTTCCGTGTTTGCCAGGCATTGGTATAGCCTCCCACGTGACAGCTATATCAGGGCCCTTTCGGCACTATCTTGCTGGCATATGCAATCGTGTCTATGTCTGGTGGCTGATTATGGGATGGATCCCCAGCTGCTGCAGTCACTAGTTGG
Source organism: Mus minutoides (assembly GCA_902729485.2). NCBI lineage: Eukaryota > Metazoa > Chordata > Mammalia > Rodentia > Muridae > Mus > Mus minutoides. Next base: position 702,206 of record LR749636.1, read on the forward strand.
TCCATCCTTTTGGTTCAGCTCCACACATGATCTCTGTAACTCCTTCAATGTGTGTTTTGTTCTTAATTCTAGGAAGGGGCGAAGTGTCCACATTTTGATCTTCATTCTTCTTGAGTTTCATGTGTTTAGTAAATTGTTTCTTGGGTATTCTAGGTTTCTGGGCTAATATCCACTTATCAGTGAGTACATGTTATGTGAGTTCTTTTGTGATTGGGTTACCTCACTCAGGATGATACCCTCCAGATCCATATTCAAAAAAAATTGGAAAACCTAGATGAAATGGATAATTTTCTAGACAGATACCAAGTTCCAAAGTTAAACCAGGATCAGATTAATGACCTAAACAGTCCTATATCTCCTAAAGAAATAGAAGCAGTCATTAATAATGTCTCCCAACCAAAAAAGCCCAGGACCAGATGGGTTTAGTGCAGAGTTCTATCAGACCTTCAAAGAAGACCTAATTCCAGTTCTTCTCAAACTATTCAACAAAATAGAATCTGAAGGTACACTACCCAATTCATTCTATGAAGCCACAATTACTCTGATACTTAAACCACATAAAGACACAACAAAGATAGAGAACTTCAGACCAATTTCCCTTATGAACATTGACGCAAAAATACTCAACAAAATTCTTGCCAACCGAATCCAAGAACACATCAAAACGATCATCCATCATGACCAAGTAGGCTTCATCCCAGGAATGCAGGGATGTTTAATATATGGAAATCCATCAACGTAATACACTATATAAACAAACTCAAAGACAAAAACCACATGATCACCTCCTTAGATTCGGAGAAAGCATTTGACAAAATCCAACACCCATTCATGATAAAGGTCTTGGAAAGATCAGGAATTCAAGGCCCTTACCTAAACATGATAAAAGCAATCTACAGCAAACCAGTGGCCTTGTCTTTTCTAATTACTCATAATTATCAATGAAAACATTTTCTGAGTTCAATAAGGCACATTAATCCCCTCAGTTTTCAAGTAATTGAAAACCACCATGCCTCCAGAAAACTAGAGGTCCCTTCTGTGCTACCATGTGTCTGTGCATGTAGCAGGGGACTGGGCACAGGTTACTGTATCACTGCAGAAATTATGCCTGTAGCCCTATGTCATACCTCAGGGCCCTCAAGGACCCCAAGATCCTGAGATGTCCCAGATACCTGACCAGTATTTGTAGACTGTATGAAGAGCAGTCATATGAAGCATGGGGAACACACGAGGTGGACAGGTCTGCCATCCAGGCCTGCCATAGCCACCTGAGTGACCATGAACAGAATGGTTAATCTTCCTGAACCCTTGTTTTAGTTACCTGTAAAATGAGCATAAGAAACTTCCTATCTCATGGGGCTTTGGGGGTGCTTAACTGAGGTAGTACACACACACACACACACACACACACACACACACACCAGCACTCATTAAATAGTAGTTCTTCCTTCTCGTTGGTAGTGAAATTTTACTATAAACATCCTTCAAAACATCTGTATGACAATCAATGTTTAGTTTTATAAACTCTTTTGTTCCCCCAGAATGCCTTTTGTCCTTCCTGTCAGGCCCAGACTCAACCATTCAGCACTCACTCTGGCCTACTGTTCATAGAGCATGCAGTACCCTGGTAGGTTTCCTGTCAGTTTTACCCAGGTCACCTCTCCTCCTAGGCTGACAGATTCCTCAAGGACAAGAGTGACTTCTAGTTCAGGACTGCACTCTTAAAAACATTCATTTCCCTCTTTTCCAGGTAACAGATATTTAGTGAACTTTAAAAAGACTGATTTAATAAATTTGATCATATTTTCCCATAGGAAAAATAACATAATAAGCTATTACATGCCTGTTAAAGAAATTGATTTTAACTAAATTGCAGATGGAATTAGCAGGATGGGAGCGAAGACTCAAAGCTATAAAATAACTATTAAAATGGTCAAATTAAGCTCCAGAGTCTGAAATATATGTAAATGTGCTCAATGTGGAGTACACTGATCTCAAGGGCTTAGAGCTTCAACATAGCACAAGGTCATATCTGAAGTCTCCCAGAATTGCTTACACATATGTAATATGTGTTATGCTAACACATGTCATGTAATCAGCCACAGCAAATACAAAGCTTTCCAAAAGGTGGGATGACTTTAGGTGAGTCTGTTAGGTAGCCATCTTTCTACCGTTTTCTATGACTGATAAAAGCACATGAGTGAGCACAGCCATTTCAAACCATCTTACACCATACACATCAAGACAGCAAGCTTTACATCTTAAGCATGCACACACAATACAAGTACATTAAAGGCACAAGATTCTACTGGTATCCTTTCCAACAGAGAAAGCCGCTGATATGACTCTTCCTGGAACCAATGTTGGATCACACCATGCTCCCTCTCAGTTCTGTGTCCCTCTGTCTTTCAACCCTGTGTAACCCACTTCTAGGGGATAACAGAAGTTGGTGCATATTGGACTCTTACTACTCTGTGCCTGGCACCAAGTGCTTCAAAGGCTGCTGAAGGCCAGCTTTGACATCTACAGGGTAAACTGAGGAAGGCACGAGAACGGAGTCAGTGATTTCGGTTGGTGCTGATGGCAACCAATGGAGGCCCTGATGATAGTGGCAGGTGATTAAAAGGATGAAAGGGAAGAGAGGAACTGGTGGTGATGGTACCAGGCATGGGTCTCCTCTGATGGCACCAGGTGTGAGCCTCTACTGATGGTAGCAGGTAACTGGAGAAGAAAGAGAAGAGACCAATGCTGGTAGCAACTGGCTCTGGCTGCTACTGATAGCGGTTAGCTGGGCTGCCACTGATGGTGGCCAGTGATTAGAATAATCCCCCACCATACTTTTCTCTGAGGGACTAGAACTTGATTCATTGAGGCCAACACTCCCTGTGACCGGTGAGAAACTCTGAATTCTTTAAACTCCTAAGGAGCTGGTGAGGAAGACAAGAGAGAAAATCATGCAGGGACATACACACACTGGATGAAGCAAAGCAAGCTCCAACCATGTTATACACATACACACAGACACACACACACACACACACACACACACACACACATTTAGTGGGTGGAGCAAAGCTCTAACAAGCAACCACTAAACATTTTACATATACACACACATATACGCATACATACACAGTTGGCAGATGGAGAGAAATTCCAACAACTTTATTTTTTATCTTAGCCTTTTTATATCTCCTAAAAAAGTTCTCTACATAAGAAAAAGGATTACCACATTTAAAAATGGATTAGATGTTACACAAGAAGGAGTTACAGCAAGATTGCTGATTGTGAGTTCAAAGAGGTAGTTTTCTCTCTTTCATTCCATAAGCTCATTATAAGTTCAAAGAAATAGTTATATATGTTCATGGTGTTACTTTATCATGGTGCACACCTGTGGCCTCATCCTTGGACCTGACCTAGAGTGAATGTTGTCTTTGATCATTTTGTTCTAAGCCTATTCTTCTTCCTAATACAATGTGTGTACTTGTAACCTACAGAGGCTCACTCCTTTTTATGCAATCTTTACTATTCTACAAGGGAGAGACACACTCTGCTTCTGAGTCTAACTTTAAACTTTCTACCAACTGTCCTAACTTCTTAAAACTGTTTGAATCAAATCAGCAATTCATAAATCAGAAATTCATCTAAACAGCATTAATCCATGAAAGTTCATCTTCATGTTGACCTGCAGAAAATTTGTCCAATGGGGTGGGCTAATACCCAGGAATCAATCATAACTGACTACAGGCAGAAAAGGTCTTTCTTTGCCCAATCACACCCTGTCAGAACAATGAGGAACACAGCGATGGCAAACATAAGAAGGCACATCAGCAGCAAGAGCAGTCCAGAGACAAAGGCCCCAGGGCCGTGCCTTTCCAGGATTCACCCATCACAGGCATGCAGAGCAGTGGGTCATCTGCAGGAAGCTCAGTTGTCTACTGCAGTTCCCCCTACCCTGTGTCTACCAAAAGTCCATTTACCACTCACAGCATAGCAACCTGGGATGGAGGTCAATGCATAGGGAAGGTGGCCCAAACAAGATAGTGGATGGCTTCTCAGAAGAGACCGCTCTGTCATCAGGTGTTTGAAAGATTATGTCACACATAAATGAAAGCATATGTACCTAATGCTCTGAGCTGTAAAACAGGGCCCGGTCAAGGTTAGCAGCTAAGGTTGGACACTCTCAGGACAAGTAACTGAGACCATTAGAAAAGCCAGAGTCGAGATTCCACCTCACACCAGTAAGAATGGCTAAGATCAAAAAATCAGGTGACAGCAGATGCTGGCGTGGATGTGGAGAAAGGGGAACACTCCTCCACTGCTGGTGGGACTGCAAGCTTGTTCAACCACTCTGGAAATCAGTCTGGCGGTACCTCAGAAAATTGGACATAGTACTACTGGAAGATCCAGCAATACCTCTACTTGGCATATATCCAGAAGAGTTTCCATCNAAAAAAAAAAAAAAAAAAAAAAAAGAAAAGCCAGAGTCAACTGGGAACACCTGGGCATTCACTCTGGCTAGTACAATCATACCATCTTTCCTGCAACCATCACCTACGTTAGCCACAAGCTGGGAGTTAGCAGATGCCTCCAACTTCCAGAAACTTTCTAGTGACACAGTCCATCCTATTTCTCTGGGTGTGGCTATACTTCTGTTTCTGGCCTCTAGCCTCACCTGACAGCCTGAGAACCAAGGACAGCAGAGATCTAGACAAGGGTTCTGAGACTGTTGCCTGTGGACCTGTCACCTGGATCCAGTTTCTGTCAGAGTCTAGCTCAGACGATCTGAGATGGGGTCAAGAGCTAACTTTTCTAACAGGCTCCCAAAGACTGGAGGTGGAGCTCTAAAGGATATAGCTCAGTGATGGAGTACTTACCTAACAGGCTCCCAGGTGATGCTCCCAGGTGGTCCTAGGAGGTCTGAGGACCAACCCCTTAGTTCTACAACAAACTCTGCCAGGGGCACTGACTACACTCTCCTTCCACACTCCACCTGAATAACCGACACTAAGTCCTGGGTTTCTCACTCCCAGAATGTGAAGCGGCTGCTATGAAAATGTCCTTTCAGGACAATCTTGTGTCCGGTCCACCTTTTGGACATGATGGCTGTCATTGAGAGTAGAGGACACCTTTGGGCATGTGCAGGCATAGACATTTCTATTCTCCCTTCCCCTTTACCCAATCTTGACTTCACTCCTTTTCACCTGCTCCCAGGTCATGTCCAAGCAAGTGCTTCTACACTTAATTTTTCCTAAACATCATTCTTTTTTACCTTCAAAAATATTTCTTCCTCTTCCTAAAGAATTAGCTACCCCTGCAACCCCAATCACTACCTTTTTCATTTCACAGTGGAACTTAAAATGTGAAAGATGCCTACTGTTACAATCCCTGGATGGCCCCATCACCAACTCCATAACCCCTTATCTGTAGGGAGTTTACCCCCACCAATGATTGGGAGCCAAGTTCCCAACTAGTCACCATTGACTTCCCAAAAGAAACTATGGTCTCCTTATAGCCTGCCATTTTCTCTGACTTTGATCTTAGTGGTATGTTACCCAGAATGACTTGTGACAAGGTATGACAAGGGCAGAGCCTAGCCTGTCCTTTAAATGCAGTTAAAACACATCCCCTTGCAACACAGGCTCCTTTTATTAGTGGTTTCATCATGTTGTCCATGACTCCATCATTTCACAAGTTCTGCTAATAGGGTCATCCCTAAGTGCTGATGTAATTCCTGGGCAAATGGTAAAGGTAAGCCTATGATCTACACTGGAATAAGTAATGCTTTCAGGAGAATCTCAATCCTGCCAAACTCACTGTCTGGATGATATGATAAAATTAGCCCGGAGCTAGAGAGGACTCCAGAGAAAGCTTAGGTTTGGATCCCACCCAAGAGGCAAGACTCAGAAAGTATGTCTCTGACTGCCTCCTTCTTCTAACATATCTGGAGCATGAGCTCTGATCGGCTCCTTATTCTAACACATCTGGAGTGTGAGCCAATTCTAACAGAAGCTTATAATCCTCCATGCACTTGTGTGCCCTAGGACTCTCATCAATCAAGAAGGCCAACTAAGAATGACCTTGCTCTGACTTTGATCTTAGTGGTATATTACCCAGAATGACTTGTGAGAAGGTATGACAAAAGCAGAGCCTGTCATTTAAATGCAGTTAAAACACATCCCCTTGCAACACAAACTCCCTTTATTAGAGGTTTCATTATGTTGTTCAAAAGTTCTATGATTCCCCATCCAAGTATTCTCATAATATCCACTCTCCTAAGAGACGGGGCTCAGTGCTTGGGGTACCATGTAGCAGTGGGAATGAAGGTTAAGGGTAACACAGTAGGAAATTGGACACTAAGGACAAAAAGGCAAGTGACGTTATTTAATGGCAGTGGCAGTTGCCAACTCCGGATAACCAGCCACTCTTCTGCTGATTGCTTTGTAACCTGGTGAATAAGGATAATCACTATGCTAATTCAACACATAAACATGTACTGTTCTGAAAGAAAATCTCTTCCAGGAATCTGCCCATCCATGTGTGTGTCAGGAAACATCCAATTCTAATCTCTGACTAAATGGTTTCCCAATTACCATATACACACTGGCCTCACCTGAACTATCCTTCTGACTGCTCTCATGCCTGATCTCTTGGTAAGTCTCTCCTACAGGGTAAAGAGCCTTAAGAAGATTGACTTAATTATGCCTGTTGTCTGGGGATCAGGTCATCATGATAACTGGTGAGACTTGTGAGACAGAAGCATAGATCAGGATCCAAGTCTGGAGTGCTTCAAGAGTACAGGTGTTGCTGGGCGTGGTGGCATATGCCTTTAATCCCAGCACTTGGGAGGAAGAGGCAGGCAGATTTCTGAGTTCAAGGCCAGCCTGGTCTACAGAGTGAGTTCCAGAACAGCCAGGACTATACAGAGAAACCCTGTCTCAAAAAACCAAAACCAAACCAAAACAAAACAAAAAAAACAAAGAGTACAGATGTCCACCACTGCCACTGATGCAGGGGAGTAGCCACGAACTCAGAAATGAAGCAGGTCTTTGATTCATTTTTTTTACAATATAATACATGAAGGCCATGCATAGTGACCCTTCTCACCCCCATCTCCTCAAAAAACTCTCTCATATGGTCATGCCTATTTGTGTTGTTTTGTGACTCACCGAGGTTACTGGAACAATCTGTGTGACCATAGGTTTAAGGTTATCTTTAGAGCCTGGTAGGTTCACCAGTGTGTATAGCACTAATGGCAGCCATTCACTCTCACAGAAACTATCAATAATCTGTAGTTCAGAGAGGTAAAGGCTAGGGCCCCATGAGCCCCCTACCTAACTTGACCAATTGTCTTGTGTGGGGCCAGTGTAATAATTCCATGGATCTGAGTTAGTAGTGGCTGTACCGGTGTCTAGTCTAGAGACTGGCATTTTGAAGCCCTTCACTCCATCTTCTGGCTCTTTTATGCTTCCTGCCCTCTCTTCCACGATGCTCCCTCAGCCTTAGAGGGGTGGTACACATGCCTTGCTGGGCCCACGACCTCCGCTGACTCTCTGTATCCTGGAAGATGTGAGTCTTCCCTCAGTACCCTTCACTGTAATGGGAGGCTTCTCTGAGTGACTCTAGGGGCTGCTTTTGTCTAAGGCTGTAAGCACAGGTATTGGCAGGGAGTTTGCTGCTGTTTTCTTGCTATTTTTAAGAGCGTACCAGCCCTCTAAGTGGGAAGCCAGTGAGTGATTCACTCAAATGATCAGCAAGTAAATCTGAATGAGGGGGAAATGTTCCAGGTGGGCTTAAAGGACACAGCGTGATCAAACATTGCCAACTTTGAGAATCTCATGACAAGCACACAAATTGGGATGTCTGGAACAAGAGCCGTGGAGTGACTCTTGTTCTTTTTTGGTTTTGTTTGGTTTGGTTTTTTCCCAAAGCTCAACTCAGCACCACGTAATCATCATCATTTGTCAAGTGAACTTCTCCGGAGACACAGATCCAAGGAATCTACAAGGCCCATGCTTTATCCTGGGGGCCATGTTCCTACAAGCATAAGGCATTAGGGTCCTATTCTTTCTCTATGACTGTCAGGTGTAATAAGTTCCGTCCACGTTGACCACTACAGTATTCCAGTTCCTTCTCCAGTCTACTCCCACTACAGAAGTCACTCGGTTGACAAAAGTGTCACTGACTCTGGGACGAGGCAATCTTTAAGTTCATTCTATAAAGACATTGTGTCTCCGACACTCAGTTAGGGAACTTGAGATATTACAGAACAACATGTATATTTGAATTGGCTGGTGGCTTCTCTTTACATCAAAGTCACTCCAAAAACTGAATCCTTGCTCCTTGAGATATTATGGGAGTGGGTTGTTGCAAGCCTCTCATTATATTTTCCCCAATGATCAATATGTTAACTTTGTTTTATGCTTGCTTTTGTTTAAAGAACTCATCAACTATTGTTGATTGATCAACACTGAGCTCAAGGCCAAAAGCACTAGTGCCTGCTCTTGCAGAGTGCGCTAGCGCTGGTATTTTCCCTGAAGGTCCATCATGGCCTTCTTGCACGTAGAAGGGAAGATGGTATTTTAGGCCTGCATTTGGGCCCATTTTAGACATGATGTCAGCAACGAGGAACATAGATACAGGGGGGCAGGGGGAATGGCAGTAAATAGACTGAGAAAAAAGGACAGTTATTTTCGTTAGGAGAGCTGAAACGAGAAGCCTGGGCTGGGAACATTTGCCTGAAATGACACAAATGTTTCTCAATTCCACCTGTGCCCAGAAACAACTGCAAAGCACTGCTGTGTTGGTCCTGGAATATACAAATGGCCAACTACAAGCACAGGGGGTAAAAACTCAACAATGGAACTTACTGAGTAAATCAAATAGAGTGAATAGAAACAAGGAAGGAAGGAAGGAAGGAAGGAAGGAAGGAAGGAAGGAAGGAAGGAAGGAAGGAAGGAAGGAATTCTGCTGCCCTTCCAGCCCAGAGATGATTCTATCCCCCAGCAGGGCAATAGGAACGCCAGGACCCCCCCTCCCAGAGATAACAATGGTCCACACCTGGGATACCATGGATACTAGGACCCTCCAGAGACAATGCTATCCCCCAGCAGGGCATCCATGGATGCTAGGGCCCCCCAGAGACACTGCCCCCAGTAGGGCATCATTGGAAACTAGGATCCCCCAGAGATGATTCCATCTCCCAGTAGGGCACCCATGGATGCTAGGACACCCCCAAGAGACAATGCTGTCCCCCAGTAGGGCACCCATGGATGCTAGGAGCCCCAGGCCAAACCCATCAGATTTAGATCATCAGCCTTTCCTTCCTGGGCGGTGGCATCAAGTAGATCTGAGCTGAGTTCTTCTAAGGATGCAGGACCACAGTACTTCTTCACAATGGGGATGTCACCAAAGAGTACTTCAAATGTGAGAAATGAACAATTAAAGAATTGACTCATCTACAGAAGTGTCTCAGTGGAACCCATTATTTTATACACTTGTGCTTCTAATTTTAAAAACTTTAAAAGTAAGTATACAAATAGTCTTTAGAACAGTAATAACTACTTAAATTGTGACAAATATTGACAGAGTCTCCTCTTTTAAAATATTCATCGGCTACTTCTTAGCACTTAGCTCTGCTAGTCCCAAACCTCCTCCTGCTTCCTCCTCCCCCTGCTACTCTGAGTGGGCTCCACTCCATAGCACTTCAAAGTAAGCTGGTTCCAGGTGTACACACTTGATTCAAGCCTTGAATATTCAGTAAGGGTTCACTCACACTTAGGGTTGGCATTCCCCTATATCAAAATAGACAGTAAAAAAACTAGTGCTGGCCAAGGTATGGTATAGCTGCTTTACAAAGTGGTCTAATTCCTCAAAAGGCTAAATCCTGGCATATACCCAGGGGACATAGAAACAGAAGCTTATGCATGAATAGTTATGGAAGCATTATTCAGAATATTTAAAGTGTGGAAACATCCCACAGGTCCACCAAACGCCAAGAATACAAATGAAATGTGGTGATGCACAGAATGCAATGTGACTCTTCACAAGGGGATGACATGTCGACATGCTCCAAAGGGAAGGAGTCTTGAAAACATGCTAAGTGGAAGAAGCCAAGCACTAAAAGATACATTCTACATGAGTCCAGTGTATGACGTGCTCAGAGTAGGCAAAGCCCAGAGGCAGAACGTAGGCTTGTGGCTTTCATGGACTGGGTGACAGTGACAGGAGAAATAGATAGCAATGGCTAACGTAACACACGGTCTATTTGGAGAAGAGAGAATGGTTGAACAACTCTGGGAAGATACTAAAGACCATCACATTCTGCACTTTAAATGGGTGAGTTGTATACATAGATGAACTATATCTCAATGAAGCTTCCACAGAAAGTAATGAATAAATTAGTAATTTTCATCAGGAATTTTGTTGTCTGGCCATATAATAGAACACTTGCTACTCACAGCAACCAGCACCCTTCTGATCAACAAGTCAGAACATACAAGTGAATAACTGTACCTTCTGATGGGCAGGGAGGGAAGTGGACAGTAAGGTCATGAACTTGGTCCTTAATAGAGAAGGATTAAATTTATCTTCTCTGAATTACGAGAATCTGAAACAGCATGCAAGAAAAGGTTGTGGCATAAAGCTGAGTATCAAATGGTGAAAACCTTTACTCACCTGAATAGGATCTAATGAACAAAGGCTTCCGTTAACTAAGAGATGTTTTAAGAAGCACAGTTAAGATGGCAGATAGATTATTTAACTCCTTGCAAGATCAGACAGAGTTTTACATTGCTCTTAACTCCTTAGAGACAAAACTTTTCCTGTTCTTTGACAAAGTAGCACTCTGCCTTGACTAGTGTCTACATCTTCAACCCACTCTCTCATCTGCTGTTGACTACTTGGGCACTTTCCCAGGTGGCTCCTTCAGGACCCACAGTCACTTTGTCTTGTCTATTTTGTCATTGTGTTCTTATCTCAGCAAAATCTTGCAATATTACATATGCATACACACAAGCATACATAGCACACACATGTACATAGACAAATATGCATGCACACAGAACACACACACACTTGCATGCATGCACACATACATACACACTGGCATACATGCATGTATACACACACATACACACTGGCATGCAACCATGCATGTGCACATGCGTGCACATGTGTGCGATACATGTCAACTTGGCCAATTTCTATGAAGTGGTCATCAGTCTCCAGAACAGCTTTTTGGGGTTACTAAAAATAACTATGCCCAGAATAAACAAGGAAGTCTTCAGTTGAGGCTCTTCTAGGATATGTTAAATGCAATGTGAACTAAGGAATCCTTGGCCTGGTGAAAAATCAGTTGGGTGCTTGGCCTGGTGAAATCAGTTGGGTGCTTGGCCTAGTGAAATCAATTGGGTGCATTTAAATGAAAAGCCCAGCTTCCCATATGTGTACAAAGCAGTTCCTTGAATCATGTGGCTACAGAATAGACTTTGGGAGAAAATGGGTCTGTCCTGGACTCCTTGGTAGGAGCACTCATGATGAAACCCAGGGGACATCAAATATAGTAAAATCAACACACAAGCAATTCCAAATATGCAATTAAAAAGATAATCCAGGCACCAAATTAAACAGGATCCAACTCACGTTGCTGGCAAATATTGAATAAGATATGTGATGTACACACCTGATAGAGATATGTAAATATACACATGTAGATATTAATGAGATGTATATCATTAGTCCGGTTCTTTGTGCTCTTACATGATCACACTTTTATAGAGGTGTTCTGTCTCTGACATAGGCTTATTCTTCAGTATTTCAGCCATTGTACAAGCCAAGAGGTAGACTTGTTTTCTCCTACCAACTCCTTTTTTTAAAAAAACTATATTGATGGTGCATAATATCCACAAGGGAGGGCTATAGACAATGGACTCATGAGCATCCTAATACTAAAGAACATGCTAAGAACATCCAGCACTTCCTCTGCGAGACCCTTGTTTTATCTTCCAGTTCCAATTTTCAGCATTATTGGGGTTTTTTTTTCTCCCCAGCCCCCGACTAGCCTCACCGGATCCTCCTTTGCAGGGTTCCGTCTTAACAGGCCACCAAATAGATCATCACACTCAGAAGTGAGTACAGCTGTGCTTCTTAACATTTTTATTTTTAAAAAAGGTATTTTTCAATTGAAAAAAAAGTAGTCCAATTTCATATATATATATATATATATATATATATATACACACACATATATATATATTCAATCCATCAAAGGTGGAGAGAAAAGAAAAAGAAAACAGGAAGCCATCAACAGCCAGCAGGGTGATTCCTGACCCTCAGTGGCCTCAGGGACAAAACTGGTGTGCCTTGGAAAGTCAGCCCCTACTGCTGGAGGTTCAGCCACAGACACAGGACTCAAGCCAGACTCCTGGATACAGACACAACTTTCTCCCACAGGACACCCCAACAAAGGCCACTCCTGAAACCCTCTTAGGCATCTGCTGGCACTTTACAGCCCAGGTGTGACACCAGAGAAGCAGACAGGCTGAGAAAGACCATTATTGGGCAATGAACTGGGAGGCCACTAGATTCTACTCATAGCAGCAGGGACAGTTAGTCTGGCTGGCAGCTATCAGTGACACTTATTTGTTGAAATATTTGTGATTGATTAGAAATAAAATGTCATACCACAGAAGAATGCAGAGACGTGTCTCCCACCGTCCTTCTAACCTTCAGACAGTACTGGCCAATGGTCATTTGTCTAGCTTGGCATGACTTCGTAGTCTACATTTTACTTCTGCATGTCAAAAGGCTTGGACTTCACATCAATACTCTGGGGATGGGACCGCCCCTCCAGGTGCCTTTCCCTCTCTGTAGAAGGGACATTCTGCACCATCCAGTTGCCCCCTGAATCCCCAGGAAGGGCTGTAGCCTGCTCCCAGCACTTTCATGAGAGAAAGCTAACAAGATGGATTCTGGTTTGTTTGTTTGTTTGTTTGCTTGCTTTGTTTTTAAGTCACTGCTCTTTATCCAAACATCATTCTCATACTTCTGGAAGTGTATAAGTAACCAAACACAAACAGTTTTCAAATGGCTTTTACAAAAGATTTCTTCATAACCCACAGAAAGGTAGTCTTGATCAATAGTTTCTTCCTAATTTGCTTCTCCATCTTTAATCACCAGGAGAACAATCATACTTTTGTGTTTTAATCACTTTTCTAATAAAGAAAACAGGGCACTTTGGGAAAATGGCTCAATTATTGACTAAGTGAGCCTTAGCAAAAATCATCAATAAAAAACCATGATGATATATTTACTCTCTATTGTGAAATTAGCTAGCATTCAATTTCTTCAAGATTGGCATTTATAGGCATTCTTAGTAATGCCTACTTACCAACCCTTTAAATTACATATATAAACATTGTGGAAGAATAGCCATACATGGTGGCTATTTTTTAAATGTAACTTTTTTTTTTAATGCTCATACAGTAAAGATGTCTCTTTCCTTTCCAAATCAGATGGTAAGTGATAAGCTGATTTCTGAGAAACACTTTTCATTGAGCAAGGCCTTAAAAGTCTTTTACCATATCATAGCTTTTCAAAAGAATCTTGAACAAAATAATTTGATCTCATATGTTTTATTAATACAATGAAGTGTAGCTGATAACTAGATTTCAGTGCACAAACTCTTTTCCACGCAAAACCTATACATGGATTCTGAATGACAGAAACTTCCCTACAAAACACTACCAGGATGCTGAGAATGTACATATAAGCTTACAGACAATTCCACTAGGCTCCTCCCAGGAACCTAGCAACAGTGACCTAGCAACAGCTTACCTCATCACCTGCTGCCAGGTGGGAGCTAGGCATTTAAAGGGATTGTTGACACCCAGCTCTCTCTCTCTCTCTCTCTCTCTCTCTCTCTCTCTCTCTCTCTCTCTCTCTCCATTTCCTATCTCCCCCCTTTTTACTCTCCCTGCCTCCAGGCTCTCTCTCTCCCTCCCTCCCTCCCTCCCTTCCTCCCTCTCTTCTCTCTCTGTCCCTCTCTGTCTCCCTTTCTCTGTCTCTAACCCTTTCCAGTTCCCCATTACCCTCCCTTCCCCAATAAACTTTCTTTATAGTAGTCCTCTCTAATGGTGTGGTTGTTCAGAGGGACGCCTCAGCATGGGCCCACGGAGATGCTCCTTCCCATTGCATTATACTGAGTTATAAAACACAGCAGTACGTGCTGGTCAGACTCCTCACCCATCTCTAGGGTGTGTAAGAGAAGGCTGGGGAGCTTCTGGCTAAGCACTATTGTTGAGAATAGCTAGCTTAGTAGAGGCCACTGCAACCCTTTCTCCTTTTTAGGATAGGGAACTGGCTAAGGTCCTCTGAATGAGAACCACAGAACTCCTGAGAGAGGTGATGCCATTGCTGGTGGAGAGGCTGGCAGAAAGCAACTCCCTGAGCTCTGCAAGCTGCCACCGTGGAAGGTGTAGAATAGTCTCTACATGAGTTAAAGGCAAGAATGACAGTTAGGAGAGATGCTTGGAGCTGCTCTAGAAGGGAGGGGACAAGAGGACAGTATGAATGGCCCACAATTTCAATGGTATTAGTGGGCCAAGTGAACAAGGTAGAAGGCCACAGAAGAGGAACTACCATGAAGGGACCCTGTCCAGGAGGGCTTCCTGCCACAGGGATAAGGAGATACCAGCAGAGATAGGTGGGAGCTATACTCCCAAAGCAGAAGCCAGAACAGCTAGATGCGTTGAGTAAAGTATGCATGCGTTAGTGAGCAGGGGAAGGGAGGCTTACATGTACATACACATGCACACGGAATAAAAAAGAAAATTCAAAACCCTAAAAGCAGTCAACTTTCCCCTTCAGCCTTCCTTAACCCACCTAGATCCCGAGGGACCTAAAATTTATATCCCAGAAGTTAGAACAAGAGAAGCTCTTTCCTTCGGATTCCCAAGGTGGGGATAGTCCTGAGTTGAAGGAGGTACAGAAGCATTGAATTGAATGATAGTGTGTGTGTAGAAATCCTAAGAGTTTCCCAAGGACTAAGCATTAAGTCAAGCTACTGCACAAAGCAGACATTGTTACTCCCAGTCCTGCTCCGAGTTCTTCCTGAGCTCCTCACAAGAGTCCACGAGGTCTTCTGCAAGCTAGATGCAACCACATCCCTGGTCCAGCACATACCACCCTCTACCAGCTTCCTCTGCCCCAGACACATTGGCCTGCGATAGGTTCTTCTGATCATGTGATCACTGCATTTTTTATCTGCAATGTGCTTATTCTAATTACTATTAAGAAAAGGTTACTGAGGTCTCTGGCTATCACATATTTTAGTTCATATATTTTGAAACCTTATAAGAGGACAATTAGTACTTAGGTATTATCATGTCCTCTTTTTTTAATTACAAAATATATTTGTAATAAACAATATTAGTTCTGAATAATATTGTATTTGATACTTTATATGGCCATTTCTTTGATTAATGTTAGTATGGTATATATTTTTTGTGCTTTTACCTTTATTTTGTTTGAATTTTTTTAATTTAAGATAGTTCTTTTGTTGAGAGAATACAACTGAGATTTGCCCTTTTATCTTATCTTGTAATTTTCATCTTTTAAGATATTTAAGCCATTTCCATTTATTGTGACTTTATATGATTGAGCTTTAAACTTCCATCTTTTCATTGTTCTCTCCTTGGTTTTTCAGTTCTTCCTTTTCTTCTTT
Organism: Mus minutoides; assembly: GCA_902729485.2. Taxonomy (NCBI): domain Eukaryota; kingdom Metazoa; phylum Chordata; class Mammalia; order Rodentia; family Muridae; genus Mus; species Mus minutoides. The sequence continues at coordinate 717,930 of LR749636.1, forward strand.
TTAGTTTGGAAAGATGCATTTTATTATTGTTATTCATCTAGTTGGCACATCCGATTGGATGGAATGGTTGGTATAACCTATCACAGTCCACTCATACTCACTAACTCTCAATCTGTTGCTACTGCTCTAACACATGGAAAAAGGCTGAGGATCTACTGAGGGTTCTGTAAATTATTTTTGATTAAATAGAACATCAGAGCTAAGTAAAACAAATTAAACAAAATTTTCAAAGGAAAAAAGGGCACTAGGGCTGTCTAACCAAATGAAGATTATTCAGAAAGATTCATGAGCCTCAGCTATAGTTACATTTTCAACAGAGTAGTGGTGGCTCTCCATACCTACAAGTTGGCACACTCCAAACACCTTACACCATCAGTGATGCCGTTGTGTAGACACAGACACAGAAGCAGATGTAGAAATGAGATAAATCTGTCTGTACACAACTCAGGATGCTCAAGGAAAATTATTTTTCTCTCTTTTTCATGAAGAAAATCTTAACATGGCCTAGTTTCTTTGGTATCTGCCTTTGTCCTCCATGCACAAAATAAATTATCCTTGCAATTGACAATGACTGCTTAGATTGGCTGAAAAAAAAAAAAAAGGAATGTCAACTACTCCACAGTGAAGCGCATTAAGGGGGAAAAAAGCTTTTTTTGTATATGAATCACAGGAATCATTACAGAACTTAAATGTAAAGTTGAACCAAGTGAGAATGTAATGAGAAGAACATTGCACTGGTAAATCCAAATGCCTTGTGGATTGCCCACACACTTAAGACACCATCAGGGCACAAGCAGACCAAGCGATGCCTAAGAGGGATGTCCTTTGTAGTGTAGCAAATGTGGCCCATCTTTGCTTTCATTCATTAGTTCTAGGCCATCTTCTAGATCAGTGCCTCTCAACCTGTGGGTCGCCAATCCCTTTGGAGAGGTTGAGCAACCTTTCACAGAGATAACCTAAGGCCATTAGAAAACACAGATACTTTCATTGAAATTCATAACAGTGGCAAAATTACAGTTATGAAATAACAGCAAAAATACTTTTATGGTTTGGGGGTCACTGCAACATGAGGAACTGTATTAAAGGGTCACAGCATTAGAAAGGTTGAGAACTACTAGCTTTAGGGCAAAACTCTGTCTGAAGATGTAAAAATATTTTTATTTCAATAACCAATTAAGTGGTGGTAAATAGTTATTTTTGTAGAAGTAAAAGATACTCACAAACTTAACTAATATTACATCTAAACCAAAGCTATCAAACAGTGACTAACAACAAATACAAATTGGTTCCTCATTCTCAGTAAGTTGCAGGAGTTCAAGAAAAGCAAAAGAAGGCTTGTTCTCTGTAAGTCCTAGCAATGATGAACTTCTATTGGCTAGCTACAGGACAGTTTAAAAAATCACCTGGAATGTTGAAAAGATTCCATAGAGGACATCAAATGGGTGCTGGCATACATGCCTTTATGAGACCCATTGTCCTTTGTGATCAGGCTATACTGGTGCTAATATGTATACTTTGTGTGTACATGTTCATGTATGCACAATAAGTCCTGGGCCCAAGTATGCATAGTTTTGTATACTTTTCTTGTAAGGAAAATAGCATGAACATGTTCCTTTCACAAGCTGATGAGACTATAAAACCCCTTCAGGAGCCATTAAGCTAGTCAAACTCAAGCCTAGCCCACGCTGATCTATCTGGCCTGTATCATACTGGCCCAGTCAGTTACTTTACAGCACAGCCAGACAGGCAAAGTAGAGTAAGTAGCCATGTGAGAAGCCAGCAAGGAGACAGCCCAATCTCTGAAGTCATTAGCTGGCACTCAAGTCTGAAAACCGAGAGAGAGATGAGGCCTGGGGCAGCTGAAACCTGTAGTTCTTAAGAGGGAGAGTAGGGTTTGGCTTAGTAATTGGTAATAGACAACAGCTATGGCCTTCTCAGGAGGGCTAAGAACGCAGATGCACCTGCAAGCATGTGTTTGCCTACTATCTGCAAAGCTGATACATTTCCCAGCATACTGGGTGAGGCCCCAGATTTGAGGCCTCCAACCCTACTGCATGAGGAGAACCAAAACTCTTTATTTTATAGACTGGAAAAAGGCAGTCACATCCACCAACCATCCTGTCAAGGCAGGAAATAAAGACCATCCTCACCCTCAGAGCCAAGACTACTTGTTCTCCTGTTCTGGTCAGGGAAGTCCTATGACAAGGATCGCCAAGCCTTTCGTTCTGTCCAAGTCTACACTGCTTGGGGGTTCACGAGCTGGAGCTGAGGATATCAATCCAGTGACAGAAAAGAAAACCTGTAATGGAAAGACACTTACTTCTTATGAGAAATAAACCAGACTGAAATTGCATAGTCTCCCGGACACAAGAGACTCATGCAAACATTACAGAGAGACCGAGCCAACCAAGTGACAGAATTAGAATATCAGTGAAGGCTGTTCTGTTTGTTGTTTGGGTTTTTATTTGGTTGTTGTTTCTTAAGATAGCATTTCACACAGGTCAGTCTGGCCTTGAATTCTGCATGTAAATGAGGCTGACCCTAATCCTCCTGTTTCCTCTTCCTGAGCTCTGGAACTTCAGGCATGAGCCACGATGTCCAGATGAAGAGGAGACCTTCCAAACTGAAACTATTGGAAAGGAAAAAAAATTAAATTCAATAATCTAATTGAGAGAGAATATACATTCCTGAGAAAAAAATTCCATCTGCAAACTAGCAAACTTTCCTGTAAAGTTACTAGCTGCCCAGCTAGTGTACAGCTTTGACTTTGTGACCAAATGGTCACAGTGGAGTCCCTTACATCTGTCACTGTAGTATGAAAGCAGCTGGAGATGACAGATATACAAACAGGATGGTAATGTAATAAAAGTGCATTTATAGAAACAGGCAGTAGGGTGAATCTGGGAAAGGTTCTGAAGTCTGTGAGGTTCTGTTATAGATGATCAAGTCAAAAGTCCATTACAACACATGAAGGGGAGAATGAAAACCAGAAACAGATCTAGGGGGTTACAAACAAGCCATCAATAACTCTAAAGCAAGAAAAGAAAGAGATGGAGCGCACATAACTGAAAGAAGAGTACAAGAAAGCTTTCCTGCATTAGTCAACCTGTAAGCTCAGCTAGGTAAGTTCTGTTGAAATATATAAATTACTAGAATGAAAGATAACATTTATAAACTTACACCAAGAAAGAAAGATGGGCCAGGGGAAAGTAGGGAGAGAATTAGACTCTTATGTGTGACACTAGCAAGAGCAGCTTTAGGAGAGAGGGGAAACAGGATGCCAGGCTTACAGCACACAGATATAAGAGGTGGTGCAGACAAGTTAAAGAAAGAATGGAATTTTCTAATTTCCCAAGACAATAATAACAGTTTAAACCAGAATTTCTCAAAAACAAACAAAGTCCCATACCCCATCCCCACCTTTCAAAAGGCAAGCGATGAAAAACCATAGGTCCCCCATTATGTCACACCTGGAATGGAGACTCTTAATAAACTCAGCCCCAAATGGAGAAAGGACCAACCCCAGCTGGGAGCAGAGAAGTCACTCTTCCCACCCCACAATAGACTAATAATGACCTCTAGGGACCTTCGAGGTCTGTGCCAGAAGGACTCTACTTGTATCAGCAACAGCAAGAGGCTCCTGCGCCACCCATGGAAGGGGCTTGCACACTGCCTCGCTGGGACCCTAACTCCTCCCACACAAGCTTCCAGGACCCTGACACATATGGGGGATTCCGAGCACTGAGCTCCCACCTTATGCAACCAGGTCTGTCTCTACCCCAGTTGAGGACTGCAGGGGTGGCTGACAAGTTATCCAGGGGGAATAAGGAAGGAGGGCAGCAGGAGTTGGCAAGCCAGGACCACGTGGTAACCAAGGCTTCTAGGCCACAGCACAAGCTCCATTGTCAGACTCCACTTATAAAACAGAACTTTTAAGATGAAATGATAAAGAATTTCAGGACAATGACTGAAGAATGTGAGGCCTTTCTGAAGAACGGGTCTCGTGCATGCCTACAGCTACAATCATGGCCATATAATAGCCAGAGGAAGATGTACATTTTTAAATTACAAGTAACGCAAAGAGATGAAATAAATACCAGGAGCCAATGGAGACCTCCCAGAGAAGAGAGTCAGAGAGAGAAGCTGAGAGTGGAACTGAGAAGCGTGGCTCCCAGAAAAAGCATTGACCTGGAGGAGAGCATAGGGAGAATGGTCTGATCCACAGAAGAAGCAGAAAGCACTGGAGGTCTGCATGATCCAGGAGGGCAGTCATTGGAAGACATCACATCTGGGAGGGCAGCGATTTAGGGATCCCTATGCCCTGGAAGCTTGATAGTGAAGGGGAAGAGAAAAGGAAGAAGGGAGGAGGAAGAGGAGGAAAGGAGGAAGGAAAAGAGGAGGAGGAGGAGGAAGGAAAGGAGGAGGGAAGGAGGCGGAGGAGGAGGGAAGGAGGAGGAGAAGGGAAGGAGGAGGAGGAAAGGAAGAGGAGGAGGAAGGAAAAGAGGAGGAAGAGGAGGAGGAAAGGAGGAGGAGGAAAGGAGGAGGAAGAAAGTAGGAGGAGGAGGGAAGGAGGAAGAGGAAGAAAGGAAGAGGAGGAAGAAAGGAGGAAGAGGAGGAGGAGGACCAGCAGCAGCAAGCGATAGGAAGACCAACAGAGTCAACTAACCTGGACCCTTGGGGCTCGCAGAGACTGAACTACCATCAAACAGCACACATGGACTGAACCTAGGACTCCCCACACATATGTAGCAAATGTGTAGCTTGGTCTTCATGTGGGTTCCATACAACTGGAACAGGGCTATCCCAAAAGCTGTTGCCTGTATGTGGGATATGCTCTACTAGCTAGACTGTCTTGTCTGGCCTCGGTGGAAGAGGAAGCACCTAGCCTTGCAGAGAGTTGAAGTGTTGGGTAGGGGTGGGTGGCACCTGCTCAGAGGAGAAGGGGAGGAGGGATGAGGGAAAGATTATGGAAGGGAGTAACCAGTAAAGGGGGGGGGGGCCTCAGTGAGAGGAATATAAAATGAATAAGTAAAATAAATTAACTAACTAAGTTTTAAAAAAGAAATTAAGGATTCTTTCAAAACAAAAGATTCACAAGTAAGAAGTCATGAGGGACCTGTAGGCGTTGCATTCCCTTCCCCACCATCTCCCCCTGCCCTGAGGTGCACTCCCCTATGCCTACAGAACCAAGACACAAGCAGGCTCTCATCTTTGACCATACAGAACATCTGTTGATCATCTGCCAGTCCATCTGGGATAGAGGATCTTACAGGAAGAAAAGTGAAGACACAGAAGAACTCAATGAGAGAACTGAGAACTTGATTTTTTTTTTTTAAATACATTAGCTGGGAGTGGTGGCACACGCCTTTAGTCCCAGCACTTGGGAGGCAGAAGCAGGCGGATTTCTGAGTTCGAGGCCAGCCTGGTCTACAAAGTGAGTTCCAGGACAGCCAGGGGTATACAGAGAAACCCTGTCTCGAAAAACCAAAAAAACAAAAACATTAATTACAAGGAGAATTCTTTTCAAGATCCTATGCTCTGACAATAAAATTAACTTTATCTTAGAAGTAGAAGCTTGACCGTGGAAAAATAAAAACAAAAACTGAAGCAAAGAGGCAGAAGGCTAGCCTGTCTGTCCTAAAGGGTAAAGGGGAACCAAGAGTGCATCTTTAGGCACCTGCCGGGGAGTCACTGCAGTGCCTAGGGAACAAAAGAAGGTGGTAGCCCGTTAGACCAAGGGACCTTAGAGAGCACCAACCACTTGTTTGTCAGCATAGTTATTTTCATTTTCAATGACTGTGTCTTCCAAGTTAGAAAGCATTTATTCAAATAGTCCTTTTTCCATCAGCTTTTGAGGCAGAGACAGTTCTTCTACAAGCTCCTCTCCTATCTGTGGTGTACAAGAAATCTTGCAGCTTCCAAGGAATGTATATCTGAAGTTCTTTCCAGGATTTCTAGCATATATGCTCTGGTTGCTAAGCAACTAGATGCTTTTGTATCTGAGATCCACAGTGGATAAGAAGGAAAGGATCTGAAAGGAAAATAGCTCAAGAAGAGACTGTGCCCAAGCTCATCCTGCACGTAGGTCATGGTCAGGCCATGAGAGTCGAGACTATATGAATATTAACATTATTATATATTGTATATTATATATTGTACATTTATATTATTGTGTATATATATATACATATATATATATATATTTCATGTCAATGATAACTAAACAAAGCAAGTACAGAAAAATCCAAGCTTCATTCAACCCAGCCTATAACCACATCAAATCTAGCCATATAGTATCTAAGTATATGCCAATTTAAATAGTAGCTGATAATTTCTTTTTCTGCCATTCATATGTGATCATCTAAGATTGCCCTTTTTGTTCCATTTCACACCTAAAGTCCCTGAGGTGTAAAACTAAAACCCTTAGGTAGCCCAAGATTTTATTCTTGAACTTCGGCTTCAGGATTCTAAGCCATCTTTGGCTGGTGATGTCAACATAGGAAGGGAAATGTCTCAGTCCCTTGCATTAGGGCCTGAGGTTGACCATGTAAAAGCCAGGCATGCCTGTGATCCCAGTGCTGGGGATCCCCATGGCTGTGATTCCAGTGCTGGGGATCCCCATGCCTGTGATCCCAATGCTAGGGATCCCCATGCCTGTGATCCCAATGCTAGGGAATCCCCATGCCTGTGATCCCAGGGCTGGGGATCCCCATGCCTGTGATCCCAGTGCTAAGGATCCCCATGGCTACTGACCAACTAGTTCAATGAGATCATCCGTCTCAAAATAATAATAATAATAATAATAATAATAATAATAATAATGTGGAAAGTGATTAAGGTAACCTTGGGACATTGAGCTCTGGCCTATACACACACACACACAAAAAAAACACACACTTGCCAAATAACTATGCTCACTGCAAGTTATCTTCATATCCAAGGAATTCAAATGAATAAAATAAATATATACAAAGATACTCTTCATTCTTTTCTATTACTTAGAAATGGTCTTTGTGTTGGTTGGAAGAAAGTGGCCCCCGTAGACATATCTTCGAATGCTAGGTTTTAGGAACTCCAACTGTGTGGTATTATTGGAGGAGGTGTGTTATTGGGGGGATAGACTCTGAGGTTCAAAATCCCATATCAGGTCCAGTCTCTGTCTCTCTGTCTCTCTCTCTCTCTGCAACTTGTGAACTTGTGGATTGGATGTGAGCTCTCAGCTATTACTCCAGCACCATGCCTGCCAGCTGCCAGGATGATCATGGAACCTCTGAAACAGTGAGCCAGACCCCTGCTCAATGTTCTCCTCTATAAGTTGCCTTGGTGATAGTGTCTCTTTGCAGCAATAGTGCAGTGACTAAGACAGCCTCGCACTCAGCGGAATGAAAATAACAATATTTTGAGTGGCCGTTGCCAATAATTTTGAAACTCGATAATTTGAAGGCAGAAATTTAGAATCCGAAGGTGTGAAGGAAGAAAACTGCTAAGACAAAAAAACATGGAGCGTGGTGCATCTCCATGGCACATTTCACAGGGAGCTGGCCTCTCCTGAGACTCACCTGTCTGCAGATAAGGAGCATACGTGTGATCTGGTGGAAGCCACCTCTTCTGTAGTTCACACTCAAGGTCAGAGAGCAACAGGCTTCAGGCAGACAGTGTGGAGCCCATGTTCTTGGGTGTGAGTGTGCATGCCACCTTCTGACATCGCCTTAGATACATACTCACCCCTCAGCCTAGGAGACTGGCCTGTATTCTTCCGTGTGCACAGATTCAATTTTCTTGTAGGGTTTCCTTGCTTGTGTCTATTTAGAGGGAAAGGTCGATTCTATAACATAAATGGCATTTGCTTCTGACAACCTAGTATTTTGTATTACAACAGGATGTGAGTCCAAAGAATGCGGTGGACTCAGTTTAGGAAAAAAAAGAGACCTGCGTGAACTGGCTGAACTGGAGAAGGCCTGCTCAGACTGTTTCTGAGATGGTAGCAGGAAACTTGGTGGGGACTGCAGAGCAGGAGCACTCTCTCCTTCCAGAGTGGCCATGAGTGGCCATTCCAGATCTCACTGCTCATGGTCAGTCTCTGCTCAGAGGAGGAGTGACCAGTTCTATACAGACCCATCTAAGGAATGAGCATACCCCAACTCCTTCCTACTTTCTCAAAGCAGGGGATAGCAGAGCTGCCTCTGTGCGCTATATACTTACCAGGCACACATGAAGCCGTGGATTTAATTCTCAGCGCCATTTATTTTTAAATGGGAGGAGCAGTACATGGGAGACAGAGGCAAGAGGATCTGAAGTTCAGCGTCATCCTTGGTTACACAGCAATTTTGAAGCCAGCCTAGCATAACTGAGCTTATTTCAATCCCACCACCACCACCACCAAAACCAAAAGCCCAAACAAACAAACAGCCCACCACACACCTAGAGAGAAAAAATACAGATTAAAAAAAAGGAGAAATGGCAAAAAATTACATCACAATAGCATCTTCCTGAAGATAAACAACAATAAGAAATCAACAAGGTATCCATTATTGTCACAATGGAAGACTGTCATCGTCTGATACACTAGCTGACTTGCCCAAGAATAGTGATCTAGATAGATCATTTTTTAATTTATCCATTCTTTCACATATGTATACAGTACACAGTGTATTTCACACATGTATACAGTACACAGTGTATTTTGATCCTACTCACCCCTCACCCCCTCTTTCTACCCCTCCAGTCTCCCCATCTCACCATCCCTCAACTTAACATCCTCTATTTTTTTCCTAAGTCTCTAAGTTCAGTCATGACTTTGAGTCTCTGAATGGCTGTAGGGCCACCCACTAGAGCTGGCAGGAAAGTAACAGGCCTACCCTGGAACACCTGGCTTTACCTTTCATAGGACAATCAACTTTAAGGTGACCTGCTAAGAGTTCTGCAGGTGAAAAATACAGAGAGAAATTACAAGGCCGAGTTCTGAATGCTCTGAAATGGGCGTGCCCACTAAGCAACTGGAAGTTATTTGCTAATTGTGAAGGAGAAGCTGTGAAGCTGAACTTATCTAGCAGTATCAAAGGGAACAGGTTCTGGGGTATCCGGGGATGCCAGGGGTGGAGAATTCATCTCCACTATAACTCAAAGAAAGAGGGAGCCTAAGATAAGCCTACTTCCAGCAGCTCAGCAGGCAGGGAACTGAATTCAGGCCTTGACCACAGCGAGGCCAGGCACCTTGGCAAGAAGCAAGAGGCAGCCTCTGTGAAGGACAGCCAGACATGGGAATGTGTAACATCAGTAGGCAGGAACCAGGAGGACTGTGCTCCAACACTGCACAGCCAGAGGCTGTAGCACAACTTTGCCTCCCACATCCAAAGCCTAAAACCCAGAGGGAAATTGAAACCTAAGAAAAAACTTTGGGCAGACCCAAAATCACTCAACCAGAAATTTTTAGATCTTAAAAAAAAGTATTTAAAAATGAATAATCAGTGGAGATATTGAACAGCTGGTAAACTACAACTGAACAGAGAACTAGTAAGCTGCAGGCGACCTGGAGAAAGAGCGGACATGATGGACACACCTGTTTGTAATCTTAGCACTTCAGAGGCTAAGGCAAAAGAACCAAGAGTTTGAGGCCAGCCTGGGTGACACAAAAAACCTCGGTTGTTTGGTTTGGTTTTAAATTAGAACTATAACTTATAGATATTGAAGGGTGGAAAAACCTTGGTGGAGTCAAAAGAAAGTCTGATGTGAATGTACCTGGGTGTGGTAGTTTGTATACGCTCAGCCCAGGGAGTGGTACTATTAGATGGAGTGGCCTTGTTGGAGTAGTTGTGGCCTTGTTGGAGTGGGTGTGTCACTGTGGGTGTGAGTTTTAAGACCCTGCTCCCAGCTGCCTGGAATCCAGTATTCTGCTAGCAGTCTTCAGATGAAGATGTAGAACTCTCAGCTACTCCTGCACCATGCCTGCCTGGATGCTGCCATGCTCCTGCCTTGATGATAATGGACTGAACTTCTGAATCTATAAGCCAGCCCCAGTTAAATGTTGTCCTTCTAAGAGTTGCCTTGATCATGGTGTCTGTTCACAGCAGTAAAACCCTAACTAAGACACTGAGGTTGAGGAAGGACCGGCAATATGGGGCAGAAGTATCTTGTGACGCGATCATGGCTGAGAATAATTCAGATACCATAGAAGACATCAATTTCCTGGATTCAGGAGAAAACCCAGTCCTGAGCAGCACAAATAGAAGAAGCCCACACTTACACACATTGCCATGAAGTGGCAGAAATCAAAGACAAAATAAAACGAACACTCAAAGCAGCCTCAGGGGTGGGAGGAGTCAGATGACCCCAGTAAGTCCTCATTCGAGGGACCGTTTCTTAGAGGCTGTGTCCTTAGGTAGTATCCTGTCAGGAAGGCTCCACCATCATCCTTGCTTATACATGAAGATTCCAAGGCACAGAAAGGTTAAGAGCCCCTCAGGGTCACACAGCTGCCAAGAGCCTGGGATTGAAGACCTGGGCACCTGACCCCACAGGCCACCCCCTTAGCACTGTGGTTAAATGGCCTCCCCAGCCACCAACAGTGGCTCTGAGAGCCACAAAGTGCAGACTCCTGCTGTCACAGATGGCCATTTTACTAAGAGCACCTGTATCATACGCATTTAAAGTCTGACCCAGAAAGAACATTGTTCAGCCTGGCTGCACCTCCACAAACATGCTAGGTCCCCCTGGCTTCCTGCTCCTGCACCTCGGCCGAGCTTGCACCTTGTTCTCTGCACTTCTCAGGAGACCTGGGTTCACCCACGACCCATGCTGGAAAGTGGTCACAAATCACGCTCAGCTAGAGACAGACTGAGGCTCTCCATCTTGACTGTGGACTCCATAGGGACAGCCATCGCTGGGCCATAAAGAAGGGACAAGCATTCTTCCATGAGGAAGAGGCCTCTTGGGCTACAGAACTGGGGGATGAGGTAATTAACAGGAACAGCATCCTAGACCCTCAACAGGAGTTGTTTACATAAGTAAAAATAAGTCTTTTACTCAGAAGCATGACACTTAGGGAAAGAAATGTCCCTGTCCCAGGCCCTTTGTGCTTACACAGCTGAGAGGGAGGAGTCTCCACCTTCCCCTCCCCCTCCCTTCCCCATCAGCACAGAAGGGAAAAAAAAAAGAAGGAAGTGACTGGACTCCATGGACAGAAAGAACAAGGATTTCAGAATTACATGACCTTGTTATGACCTTATACTTCAAAACAGAGAGGCCTTGTGCGTTTGACTACTCTGTTCTTTACTGTGTAATTGTGACCTCATTGATAAGGCTGGGCCATCTGTAGTGGCTGGCACAGAGCCTGACAGAGTGGGCACCTGTATCCAGTCGGACACGAAGCCAACTGTGCGTGGCTGCACGTGCTCTTGGGAGGGGCTGATATTGGCTGCTTTTCTTTTAAAACAGGAGAGAGTCAAGAAAAGCAGCAATGTTGTCTTAGCCCTGTGTGTGCTGCTGTGACAGAGGCCCTGAGGCTAGGTAATGGAGAAAGAACAGACATGGCTCTCTGGAGGCTGCAGAGCCCAAGCTCCAGGGTACAGTATCATCTTATTGCAGAAGGTGGAAGGGTAAGACATGTGGACCAAAGGTGGACTGTCCTGTTTATATGGACACCAGTCTCAGGAGACAAAGTCCTTAGGGCAGCCTGTGTTCTCAACCTGTGGGTCATGACCCTTTAGGGGGCTGAACAACCCTTTCACGGTGTCGCATATCAGATATCCTGCATATGCGATATTTATATTATGATTCGTAACAGTAGCACAATTGCAGTTATAAAGTAGGAACAGAAATAGTTTTAAGGTTGGGAGTCACAGCAACCTGAGAAGCTGTAGGGGGTCTAAGCTTTCGGGAGGGTGAGAACCTCTGCTCCAGGACCTGACTACTTCTTAAAGATCTTCTCAGTGGCACGGGGATTGCAGCATGAGTTTGGAGGGGGCCAACAGTCACCCCAGAGCACACAGCCATTGTGTAATGTGTTTGGGGGATGTGTTTGGAGAACCTCCCCACAGGAGACACTCGGGCACACAACCTGGAGATGGCTGAGCATCAACTTATGGTTGTTTTTGTTTTCAAAAACCTCCCTGATTTCTGAATGTTCTGACAAAAGCATGCAGGCGCCTCAGCCAAATGGCTTCTTTTGTGCTGGAATGCTTGCCCGAGAATCTTCGCTCCTCTAATGTCTCATCAGTGGAAAATGAAGTACTTCTAAAGTGGCACGTTTCAAGAGAACAGGAGCAAATGGCCTTGACAGCTGATAAGCCCGGGTGCCACTAATGCTTTCCCCAGCCCTCCCTCTGCTGAGTAACTGCAGCAAGTGTGGCATCTGCATCCCACACGTTCCTGAGACAACCATTTCTTCAGAGAATGTTGTCAGGTAAATTAAGGACAAAGACAAAGCCTTCCTTCCAAATTCCCCAGTTTCTCCTTGGTGACAAGGCTTCACTCTTTTCCTTTATTTATTTATTTATTTATTTATTTATATTTGCTGCCACTTGGTAGATACAGCCATGAAAGGTCAGAGAATCTGAGCTATGCTCCTGCATCTGCACAGCCTAATCCAAAAGGCAAGCACCTGGGCTGGAGTTCATTATCGTTAATAAGCTCTGAGACAACTCAATGAACCCCTCTGAGCTGGAATCTCCTTCCACTGCCAATAGCACAGCACTTCTATGAAGAATAGCCCAGTGGTCATGGCATGCCTTTCAAACCAGACAATAGCTCCACACATCTTCCTACTGTTGGACTGTGGATTGTCATACTTGCTACCGATTCCCTAGGCCCAGATCTTTGTCCCTCCTCCCTGACCTGGACTCATCTTATTTTTATAGATGTTTTTTCATACAATATATTCTGATAACGGTTTCCTTACCCCCAACTCCTCCCAGATCCTCCTTGCCTACCCAAATCTACATCCCTCCTTCCTTTCCTTCTTCTTTCTCTTCCTCCTCCTTTCCTTCTTTCCTTCCTTTCTTTCTCTCATTAGAATACAACCAGGCATATAATAGTAGTAGTAGTAGTGGTGGTGGTGGTGGTGGTGGTGGTGGTAGTAGTAGTAGTAAAATAAGATAAAATAAAAATAAAATGAAAACCTATTTTGGCCAAAACAAACAGAAAAAAAGAAAGGCAAAGAAAAAGCACAAGAAACGTGGGGACTTCTTTTAGCTCTAGGCCCCAGCTGGTGCAGACCTGCATGGGGCTGTGCATACTGCCTCCATCATTGGGTCAATTATGCTAGTTTAGAGGTTCTTGTTTTCTTGCTGCCCTCCATCCCTCTGGCTCTTATACTCAGTCAACCTCCTCTTCCACAGAGTTTCCAGAACCCCATGGGGAAGAACTTAATGGGGTCATCCAGTTTAGGGTTATTTCTCACTCTCCGTGCATTGAGCTGGACTCATCTTTATGCTTCTATAGAAATGCTTCTATAGAGTGTCCAAGTCAGGCATGGTGGTGAACACCTTTAATCCCAGCACGTGAGAGGCATAGGCAGATGGGTCTACAGAGTTGGAGGCCACCCTGGTCTACAGAGTGAGTAAAGGAAAGCCAGGACTACACAGAGAAACCCAGTCTGAAACAAAACAAAACAAAACAAAACCAGGCATGATGTCGGTGTCCAGCACTGCACTCCTGCCCTGCCACTGAGGACCCGGAAGCTCTGGCTTTATGCTGGGGGTTGGGTCCAAACTGGGATGCCTGCAGTTTACATCAGTCTGACTCCACTGTGAACAGTGCCTAGGGCACTACCCCACTCAAGTGTGGATGCCCTGTGCTCTCACTATCCAGCACCTTTCCTGGAACAAAGGTAGAGGATGACGTAGGAGGTGTCTCCCCAGTCCCTGTCCACACACTACTCCCTGATCACAAACTTAAACCAAACATGTAATCTAGAAGACAATGAAGTAAGCGTGTGTGTGAGAACACAGCATTTCAGGACCCTTGGGAAACAATTTGGCAATTGTCTTAGGGTTTCTATTCCTGCACAAACATCATGACCAAGAAGCAAGTTGGGGAGGAAAGGGTTTATTCAGCTTACACTTCCACGGTGCTGTTCATCACTAAAGGAAGTCAGGACTGGAACTCAAGCAGGTCAGGAAGCAGGAGCTGATGCAGAGGGCATGGAGGGATATTCCTTACTAGCTTGCTCAGCGTGTTCTACACTTGATCTTAGCCAAAAGGCCGAGAAGCGATCAGCATGTTCTTTTTATAGAACCCAAGACTACCAGCCCAGGTATGGTCCCACCCACAAGAGGACCTTCCCCCTTGATCGATAATTGAGAAAATGCCCCACAGCTGGATCTCATGGAGGCCCTTCCCCAGCTTAAGCTCCTTTCTCTGTGATAACTCCAGCCTGTGTCAAGTTGACTCACAAAACCAGCCAGTACAGCAATATATTAAGAAGCTACCATTCAAACCTAATTCTACTAGTGTGATTCTACTTGAGAGAAAGAATAAAAACAGAAGCCCTACAAAACACATATATAAATATTTATGTTAGCATTCTTTATAAAAGCAACAGATTAGAGCCAAGACAAATGTCCATCTGCTAATGAACAGATAAATCAAATGATTTTATATATATATATATATATATATANAAAAAAAAAAAGAACATAAGCAACAGAAACCAAGGCTACTTGGCATCATCAGAACGCAGTTCTCCCACCACAGTGAGCCCTGGATGCCCCAACATGCCAGAAAAACAAGACTCTGATTTAAAATCACATCTCATGATGATGATAGAAGACTTTAAGAAGGGCATAAATGACTCCCTTAAAGAAATACAGGAGAACACAGGTAAACAGCTAGAAGCCCTTAAAGAGGAAACACAAAAATCCCTTAAAGAATTACAGGAAAACACAGCCAAACAGGTGAAGGAATTGAACCAAACCATCCAGGATTTAAAAATGGAAATGGAATCAATAAAGAAATCACAAAGAGAGACAACCCTGGAGATAGAAATCCTAGCAAAGAGATCAGGAGCCATAGATGCAAGCATCACCAAAAGAATGCAAGAAATGGAAGAGAGAATCTCAGGGGCAGAAGATACCATAGAAAACATTGATATAAAAGTCAAAGAAAATGCAAAATGCGAAAAACTCCTAACCCAAAACATCCAGGAAATCCAGGCACAATAAGAAGACCAAACCTAAGGATAATAGGTAATGAAAAAAGTGAAGATTCCCAACTTAAAGGGCCAGTAAATGTCTTCAACAAAATTATAGAAAAAAACTTCCCTAATCTAAAGAAAGAGATGCCCATAAACATACAAGAAGCCTACAAAACTCCAAATAGACTGGACCAAAAAGAAATTCCTCCCTACACATAATAGTCAAAGCACCAAATGTACAAAACAAAGAAAAAAATATTAAAAGCAGCAAGGGAAAAAGGTCAAGTAACATATAAAGGCAGACCTATCAGAATTATATCATACTTCGCACCAAAGACTATGAAAGTTAGAAGATCCTTGACAGATGTCATACATACCCTAAGAGAACACAAATGCTAGCCCAGGCTACTATACCCATCAAAACTCTCAGTTACCATAGAAGGAGAAACCAAGATATTCCATGACAAAACCAAATTTACACAACATCTTTTCACAAATTCAGCCCTACAAAGGGTAATAGATGGAAAACGCCAACAAAAGGAGGGAAACTACACCCTAGCAAGAAAACAATCTTCTTTCAACAAACCCTAAAGAAGATAGCCAAACAAACATAATTCCATCTATAATAACAAAAATAACAGGAAGCAACAACCACTATTCCTTAATATCTCTTAACATCAATGGACTTAATTCCCCAATAAAAAGACATAGAATAACAGACTGGATATAGAAAAAGGACCCAGCATTTTGCTGCATATCAATCCTACATCTAATAGAGGAATAATATCCAATATATACAAAGAATTCAAGAAGTTAGACTCCAGAGAAACAACCCTATCAAAAAATCGGGAACAGAGCTAAACAGAGAATTTTCAACTGAGGAAACTTGAATGGCTGAGAAGCACCTAAAGAAATGTTCAACATCCTTAGTCACCAGTGAAATGCAAATCAAAAGGACCTTGAGATTCCACCTCACACCAGTCAGAATGGCTAAGATCAAAAACTCAGGTGACAGCAGATGCTGGTGAGGATGTGGAGAAAGAGGAACACTCCTCCATTGCTGGTGGGATTGCAAGCTGGTACAACCACTCTGAAAATCATTCTGGTGTTTCTCAGAAAATTGGGACCCAGCTATACCACTCCTGGGCATATACCCAGAAGATACTCCAACATGTAATAAGGACACATGCTCCATTATGTTCATAGCAGCCTTATTTATAATCACCAGAAGCTGGAAGCAACCCAGATGCCTCTCAACAAAGGAATGGATACAGAAAATGTGATACATTTACACAATTTACTCAGCTATTAAAAACAATGACTTCATGAAATTCACAGGCACATGGATGGATCTAGAAAATATCATTCTGAGTGAGCTAACTCAGTCACAAAAGAACACACATGGTATGTACTCATTGATAAGTGGGTATTAGGCAAAGAGCGTGGAATACCCAAGATATAACTCACAGACCACATGAAGCTCAAGAGGAAGGAAGACCAAAGAGTGGATGCTTCAATTCTACTTAGAAGAGGGAACAATATAATCAAGGGAAGTAGAGGGTGAGAGGGACTTGGGAGGAAGAGAGGAGGGGGAGGGGGAAAAGAGGGGCAGAATCAGGTATGGGAGGAGATAGAGGAGATGTACAGAGGGTCAGGAAATTGAGGTGTATTGCAATGGGGGGGGGGGAACTGGGAGTAGCAACCAGAAAGTCCCAGATGCCAGGAAAACAAGAGCCTCCCAGGTCCCCACAGGGATGATATTAGCTGAAATATCCCACAAAGGGGAGGAAGAACCTGTTGAGACCATATCCAGAGGTTAGACATGGCCCCCCAGTTGAGGAATGTGGCCACCCACTCATCTCCAAAATTTTAACCCAGAAATGCTCCTGTCTAAAGGAAATACAGGGACAAGGAGTGGAGCAGAGACTGAAGGAAAGGCCATCCAGAGACTGCCCAACCTGGGGATCCATCCCACATGCAGACACCAAACCCAGACACTATTGCTGATGCCAAGAAGTGCTTGCTGACAGGAGCCTAATACAGCTGTCTCCTGAGAGAATCTGCCAGATCCTGACCAATACAGATGTGGATGCTTGAAGCCAACCATCAGACTGAGCACAGGGACCCCCATGGAGGAGGTAGGGAAAGGACTGAAGGAGCTGAAGGGGCCTTATCTGACATCAATGGGAGAGAAGGCCCTTGTTCTGTGAAGGCTTGATGCTCCAGTGTAGAGGAATGCTAGGGCAGTGAGGCAGGAGTGAGTGGGTGGGCAGGGGAGCACCCTCATAGAAGCAGGGGGCGGGGGTATGGGATAGGGGGTTTGCAGAGGGGAAACCAGGAAAGGGGATAACATTTGAAATGTAAACAAATAAAATATCCAAAATTTTTAAAGCCCCAAATAAACTACGAATAATGGGAAAACATGTTCTAAAATTGGGTTATGGTGATGTCTGTATAACAGAATAAACTCACTAAGCTTTAGGCACACACTTAAAATGGACGGGTTCCATAGTGTGCTAACTGCACCTCAGTAAAGCTTTAAACAACAAGAACAATAAAATTCATAAACCAATGCCATGCCTTATGTGAAAAGTTGATATAAAACATACACACACACACATACACACACACACACATACACATGGCTGGAAGATGGATTAATTAGCATGTCTGACCCAAGTTTAGATCCCTAGCACCCATGGAAAAAGCTGGATGTGGTCACGTGTGTCTGTAATCCAGCCCTGGGAGGCAGACAAGGGAGGGTTGGGGGGCTTGCTGGCCCACCAGCATGGCTGAATTGTCATGATCCAGATTAAGTAACAGATCTTATAGCAGAAGAGCAACTGAGAAAAACACTTGCTGCCCACCTCTGGCCTCCACACGCAAATACTCACATGTGTACATGCCTGCACACACACACACACCCCAAAAGTGCAAGAAGCACAATTGATCTTTTTGTTTGTTTGTTTGTTTGTTTGGAGTTTCTTAGAATTCTAAATGAGAGAAAGAAAAGTTACCAATATTTTAAATATTTTAATATACAATTCCTAACAGAAGGGAGTCATTATCTCTGTTCTGTGGTAATCTCTGAGTGTTGCCAGTAGGTTCTCCAAATCACACTTAGTATTTCATTGTCCATCGCATACATGTGGCTTAATTTGAAATACTTCTAGAGTCCTGATGTTTTGTTTGTTTATGTCTAATATCCTCTACCAGCATGCTGCTCTCGAAGAAACAGGTTTAGTGAAGAACTGTTACCATCTCCTTAAGCTCCCTCGCTCCTATGGCTGCCTGACTTCCTTTTCTCTGATTATTTGTATATGTAATCACCACTACCAATATTCACTTTCTAGATGTCTTTGC
Organism: Mus minutoides; assembly: GCA_902729485.2. NCBI lineage: Eukaryota > Metazoa > Chordata > Mammalia > Rodentia > Muridae > Mus > Mus minutoides. Next base: position 736,423 of record LR749636.1, read on the forward strand.
TTTATAAAATATCTTCACTGGATAATTTTAGTATGGAAAGTAATATCCCATTTCTCTGAAGTTAAAATTCATCCTTTCAGTGAAAATGGCCCTGACCTCTTTTCAACCACTGTACACTTTAAAAGCTTTCTCATCCTTCTAACAAACACACACACACACACACACACACACACACAGAGCTTCTGTGGGAAGATCTAGGACAAAGTTAAACACGTCCCTCCTTGGAGCTCTTGGCTCCTGTTGTAACCCAGGGTGGGTCTCTGCTGTTTACCCAGGAGGTCTGTAAAGTACGTTAGTTTATTGCTGCTACTGGCTTGTTATCCCCCAGAACACAGTGTTTTGTTAGGGTCCTTGAGGTCAGCCCTGGGGAACACAGGCAGCGCTTGAATGCATCCAAACCTAAGCATTTGCTTCCTACACCAGACCCTTTCAGCAAGCTCTCTGGTGACAGCCTAGGACAGAATTAAAATGAAGCCTTTTTATTTTTTTGTCTTAGTCGTTCAAGTGAGTTTTTTCAGAAGGGCAATTTAAATTTTAATTACAACCCAGGGCTCACAGGAGGTCTTCTACTCATGCAGAAAGGAAAGCAGTGTAACCTGCCTTATAACACTGCCTTGTCACTCACTGGTCAGATAGCCCCAGGCCAACATCTTCTCCATCACTGGGGGGGGGGGGTAGATATTCATTCCACTAAAATATTCAATATAAAGTGTTATTCACACACTAATTATCCAAAAGCATTCAAATTTAAATGAAGTGAATCCATAATTATTCAGCACCCATTTATGCAATGGATGCTGAAAAGGGAATAAAGAAAGACACATAACTCTCACCTCCAAGAACCTTGCTGATTTGCATTTGCACAAAATCAAATTATTTTTCCTTTCAAACACGGGTTTCCAAATATAAAGGGCTAAAAGGCTTCAGGAGCCTTTCAAATAATGCCGAGTTATTAAGGAACAGCAGTTTACTAAGTAAGTGCTGTTTACAAAACTTCCTCGGAAGGGCTGAGATTGTTATTGGTAACAGTAAACATGCTGGAGGGTTTATTTATTGCCAACATGACAGATGAAGAAGAGAGACACTGGTCATTAGCAGAGGAGACAGAGGTCACTGGGAGGATTAGGTTTTTCCAGCTATTCTCTAAAATGGGCGCTGGAGGGGCAGCATGGGCGCCATACATTCTGGACTTGTGCACATACACATACATCATTGTTTACCTTTGCTCTGTACTCAGAAAGGCTCCCAATTACACACTGATAGCTATTCAGACACACATTCAGTACAGAAACAGTATAGTGTAATGTGTACTGACTGCTCTTGAGTCTGGAGAATGAATCTCATTTGATGTTTAATATAAGCCAAAATATTCAAAGGAGAGTGACTCTAGTAAGTTATCTATTTCAGCAGGTTAAAAAATGATATTTGCTAGAACTAACACAGAGAGAAAATAAGGCCAAATTCCTTCCCTACGACACAACACCCATCATCTGAGGACACTCATTAACGCTGACTCAGCAACCTGCCTCGTGAGTGTAGTGATGATTGTCCTGTTTCACCCATGGAGGGACCAAGGTTAGAGAGGCTCTGTAGCTTGACCAAGGTGACACAGTCACCAAGTGACAAGGCTAACTTGGATGGGTCCAAGTCTGCGTGAGGGCCAAGGCCAGCCTTCAGCCCCTGCTTCCTGCTCCTCTCATAGGATGAGTGTTTGGAGCAAAGTTTGCCTTAGCCTGAAGGGCTGCTTGGAAGAATGGCAGCTCTGTCACGAGGGAGCTAGAGGCCACAAGGGTCTGGCCAATTGTACTGCAAATTGTTTAAAATCCACAAGTCATCACTTTACAAAAGAGCAACAGATGCTGCGATGCTTCTGGAAGAGATGCCAGCAAGAACCCACTTCCCACCTCAGTGCCACAACGAACAGCAACACACACCTGTGCTTCCAATAGTTTCTGAACTTGCCCAGCATCAAACTCAAAGACGTTATCCACGGTGAACGTGCCTCCTATAACATAGTCCTGGTAAAGGGAAGAAGAAGAAGCATTCTCTACCCTGTCTCTGTAGCAAAAAGCACAGAACAGCCACTCACTCTAGCAAGCATAGAGCAGCCACACAGAACCATGGGAACACACAAGCACACACATCAGCAGGTAGACTTGGAATTCATGTAGAATACAAAGTTCCATCAAAGTGGCATTGGCCCTTCCATCTCCTCCCTCACCCCCTGTTCACAACTATTTTTCAATGCATGCTTGCTATAGCCTGAAAAGTCTATGCTCTCAGTAAAGATTCCAACCAGTTTTTAATTTTGGCTCAAGGGATTGGGGCAGGACAATGCCCATTTGTTCTTTTGCTCTACTGTCTTCTACTCTAGGTCTTCCTCTAGCGCATGGGAGCAGCAGCAGTAAGCCATAGAAAACTATAATGTCAGTACATAACAAGAATGTCTCTTATCTACAAGAAGGTACATCCTGATGCTTTCTTTTTTCTTTCTATGTCCTTGTGTTTCTTGGCCCTAAATGTGACCATAGTCACATGTACAGAAGAGCCAGGAACAGGAAGTCCCATATTTCTTGCCATGGGACCCAAAATGGTAGTCCCAGGGAACGAGGAAATGCAAGAGATTAAGAAGAGGGCTTGAGAGAGCAAAGGCATGAGTTGTTTACGTGCTTCTGGGCTCCTCTCCAAGTTACACTTATGAGTCTCATGCTAGGCAGCAAACTACAGACTTTCAGAATTAAACCTTAGTATAGATCGCTTCCCAGGTCACAGTCGGGCTGCCGAGCAGTGTATATACTACACAATTACAATGATTACTCTAGACTTGGAAAATGAGAGAGTATTGATGGAACTCCCATGCAGAAGGAGAAGTAGAATTTGTGATCTGAACTCAACATGCAAAAATATCAAGATTCACCATGAGACTTGAATAAGATTCAAACACTAGTAATATAATGAAGTTCAAAATTGCTGGACCTGAGAACCAAGCAAAACGCATCTTTCTCGAGAAGGCAGTCGATGCTATGATGGGCTAAGAGGTGACTATGGAGCTTGAAAAAAAATGGTTTTTGAGCACTTGTTTTGGGAGGTTTTCTTTTTGGTATTTCTGGAAGAAATTTTTATGTGGGTGGTGTGAACTAAATAAAGGAGATCCACCCTCACCAATGTGGGTGCATATCTCTCCCTTAATTGAGGTTCTAAACAGAAATTTCAGAGGATGGATTCACTGTCTCCTCTTGATCTAGCATGCCTACTTTCTCCTCCCCTTGGACATGAGTATTCCTGGCTCTTGGCCTTCACACTCAGACTGGGATTTACATCACTGGGTCCTCTGGCTCAAAGGCCTTGGGTTTGGCCTAGAATTGAGGTCCCAGCCTAGGGACAGCAGCTAATGAATTCTTAGTCTCAACACTTGCACAACACATTCCTTCATAAGAAGTCTGTTCCACTGGTTGTATTTGTCTGGAGAGCTCTGACTAACCCAGATCCTAAAACGAAAATGCTAGAATTATCTGACAAAGGCATTGAAGTAACTATCACAAAAATGTCCGTTGAGTAAGAATTGGCACTTGAAATAAATGGAAAAATACAAAAGTCTAAGCACAAAAATAGAGTATATAAAGAAAATCAAGTGAACTGTGTTAGTTAGGGTTTCATTGCTCTGAAAAGATACTATGACCATGGCAGCTTATAAAAAGAAGCATCTCACTGGGGCTGGCTTACAGTTTCAGAGGCTTAGTCCATTATCATCGTGGAGCAACGCACAGAAACCTGCAGGCAGACATGGTGCTGGAAAAGGAGATAAGAGTTCTACATCCAGATCACCAGGCAACCAGAAGACAACAGTGGATGTGGCTGAAGCAGCTGAGACCTTAAAGCCCATCCTCAAGTGACACACCTCTCCCAACAAAGCCACACCTCCTAATAGTGTCACTCCCTATGGGCCTATACGGCACAGTTTCTTTCAAACCACCACATGGACATTTTAGGTCCACAGCATACCTGGAAAGATTCAAGATTAAAATGGAGATGAAGGTATCAGTGAGCTTGAAGACGCACCTGAGCCACCATCCCATCTGAGCAACAGAAAGAAAAGACCAAATAAGAAGGAACAGACGCTTGGGGACCTGTGGGACACAGCAAAAGATTCAGTATTTTGCCATGGGAATTCCAGAGAGAAGAGACTCTTGTGCATTTGAAGAGGTGATACTGAAAGCTTTCCAGCTAAGATCAAAGTCACAACCATACATCATCAGGAAGTAAGCGAACTCCAGGATGAATGAGTCCAAGAAAATGTATGTTCAGAAGCACGACAGCCAAATCACTAAAAACTGAAGACATGGGAATGTCTCTGCAAACAGCCAGGAAAACTGCATTGCTAGAGGGGGCACAGTGAACAACTGAGGGAACACAGATCCTAGGAGAAGGGAAGTCACATGATCAAAGCGCTGGGGCCAGCAGGCTTGTCAGCTCAGATGTCTTTATTCACTAAAGAATATCCATAAGGAATAAAAACAAAATAAAGGCATTCTTCAGTGAAGGAGAAATGGAAGAATGGTTGTCAACACGAAAAGAAATCCTTCAGAGTGATGTAAGCGATGCGAGAAAGAATCCTGGAAGAGGAGGGACGAAAAGAGCATGGAAATCATAAATACATAGGCAATAATAGAGAATGGTTCCTGGGAATTCCTTAGGCCATGTTTTGCTCTAGAAAGAAAGTTTTATAACATTGTTTGGTGGCCTTTTCAATGAGAATAGATCTAGCATATCAGCAAACTATTACAGAAAGAGGTGGAGAAAGGACCTATGGGGTTCTTTATACCATTTGAAGCAGCAAAATATTGTTTTTCAGCAGAATGAGAAAATGAATGTTTGTGTGTGCATATGATATATATATATATATCCCTCGAATAAGCACTAAAAATGTATACAAGGAGCCATGATGAAAAGCCCAAGACAGAGGAAAACTGAATAGTGAAAAGTGTTCAATAACTCAGAAAAATCAGGAAAGAGAAAACAGAAAAAAATTAACAGGAGAAAATAAAAAAAAACAATTTTGCAACTGTTAAATATAAATTAAAACATATTGACAATTACATTTAAATGTATAAACATGAATGGTCTGAGCAAATCAATTAAAAGCCAGATTTATTACAATGGAATAAAAGCACAGGACCCAACTAAACACTGTGAGAAACTCACTCCAGAAATAATTCTAGTTGTATGGAGTAGCAAAAGCTATACCATGTAAACATTAATTAAAAGGGAAAGAAGTCTGGTTATGTTTATATCTGACTAAATCAACTTCAGATCAAAGAAAACCAACAAGAATAAATAGGACCTCACATAATCAAACATGACAGACCTATAATGAGAAATGGATAAATTTACTATCATAATTAGGGACATCAACACGTCCCTCTCAATAACCACTAGAGCTCCTAAATAGAAAACCAGTATAGACACGGAAATACAACCATCAGTCATTTCGAGAACACTTTCCCAGAAGGTTCCAGCTCAATACCATAACCTAGCTTTTCTTTCTCTCATTTCCCCTTCACACCACTCTGGCTGTGAACTGATCCTGCTCACGTTCTCTAAGCCCTTGCCTTCCTAAAGCCCACCCACTGAACATGGGTCCATAGGTCCTCATCGTGTTGGACACATCAGCAGCATGTGACATGAGGACACCTCCCTCCTCAGTGAAACCATATCCTTCACCACACTATCTTCCTCCTTCCCAGTAACTACCCATCAAGAACCAGGTTCTCTTCATCAAGCCAGTCCTCACATTCTGTATGCAACAAAGTATTGTTGAGCACTTAGATCCTTTCTGTCCTGCCCTCCATCCCTTCCTTGGAATCCAGTCTACATTCGTAGCTATGCACTGATAGCTCACAGGTGTATGTCCACAGTCAGAACCTCCCCTGTCACCTCTATAATCTAGCTTCCCTCTCAGCTCCTTCCCACCTATTCCACTTCCTCAAAATGGACTTCCTTCAAACTACTCTGCATATCCCAGACCCGGAGCCAGGCAATTTTTGTGGACATGCATCATTTATACGTCTGCTTGGCTTCCTCGATCACCCCCTTCAAGTTCTTATCTCAGAAAACATCTAGAGCTCTACAACACAGCTCAGCAGTTAAGAGCCCAGCTGACCTGTCTACATTCCAATCCTAATCATACCAATGACAGCTGCATGACCTCAAGTAAATAACTTAACTCTTGCCCAGTTCTTCACTTCGAGGAGTATAGTCATGCTATCCATTTGTGATGCTGTACTTGAACACCATAAAAAAATGGGTAATTTAGAATTAATAGAGATTTACTTGCTGCTCCTCCTTCTCAAGGCTAAGGAGCCCAAGATCAAGGGGCTGTAGCTAGGGAGCTTCCAAGCTGCATCATGCTCCAGCGGAGTACGTCAAATAGGGAGAGAATACACGGCGGCCGAGAGCAGGAGGCAAACATGGAACTTGCTGTTGTAACAAAACACTTGCAATAACTGGTCCAGTGCCACACAATGGCATTAATCCATTCACATAGACAGAACCTTCATGGCTGAATCACCTCTCATATGTAGAGAATCAGGTTCCCAACACATGAACTTTGGGGACACATATTCAAATTACAGCAAGCACCAGCCTAATAAGGCTATTGGAAGGACTCAGCACGCATTAATTGCTAAGAGCAGTGGCTGGCACACAGTGAGTAATGCCACATTTATTACATCTAAGATGCTCTGCTATTAGGAGACACACCCTTATTGAAGGAATACTGCCAATTAAAGTAGTAAATGTCATCACTTATGCAGTGCAGCCTAAATTTAGAGCTGTGAAAATTATTTTTGAGAAAGCACATCTTAAAAATCAATAAACTATAAAACAAGGGGGTATTTCATAAGGTCGTTTCCTTGTCTTCTCTGACCAGTTTCTTCATGACACTGCCCACCCCACTTATTGTATTTACATTGTAGTTACATATACTATTCCTTGGTAGCCTCCTCTAACAGCAATGTAAGCCAAGAAGACATGTTCTTCATGGTTGTAACCCAGTGTCTCAAACACTGCCTGACCCATATTAGGGCCCAAGTCAATAGATATTGAATAAATAAATGAAAAGCTCAAATGAAAAGACAAAGATATGAAAGGAACACGAAATGAACACCCAGAATTTTGAAATGTGTTGAAAAAACCGAAAATGGTCTCTGAACAACCACATAAATAGAAACGGGGTTTGTTTGTATCCCCTTAATCAAGAACAAACATTCAACATGAACTGGCTGCAAACATAAATAAATGAACTGATGGATGGATGGATGGATGGATGGATGGATGGATGGATGGAGAATGCCCTGCCTGCCTGCTGTCTCCTTGAACTGCTAGACAATTAGACCTGAGAATGGATTAGAGAATCTTGATCCCATGCTAGAAGGAAGAACGTTGAAATCCAAACAGCAAACAAGAATAACACGGAAATATTTCATAACAAATAGTAGTTTGAATACTTAATCCACTGGTAAATAAGTTAAAAGATTGGCAATGCATGGTCAGTTTTGAGTCTATGTCCCTACTTTCATGTTTTCCAATACGGAGTTTGCCCACACACCAGCATGAGCCAACACACCATAACCCACATGTAAATACTGGAAGGAAGGTAAAGACGTGCTCACTCTGCCCTGGCTGCTGCATACGATGAGCTGCTTAGCATACACTTCTGTGAGGCATCTCTGTGGCTAAAGATCATAAGTTTATACTTACGCCAAGAGAGCTGGGGATGGCCCTTAAGTGTGGGGGTAGGAGAGCATTGGAGGGGGAAGTTCTTCCTGGTAAGAGGATGGTGACAAACATTTACACCAAGGGTCAAGCACATGGAAGGCACACTCATGTAATCCCATCAATTCCAGACAATCCATGGGTTTTCTCAACTCATCAATTCAAAAAGCAAATGACTAAGCACTGTCCATAGAGCAAAACCGGGCTGGAGTTCTCCAACTTCTTCTCAGAGATGATGCATGTTCTGGGAGTTGCTTCACATTCACCTGGTTTGGATCTTAGGTGTTTAGACAACTTAGGGAAGGATGCTGAAAGGAAAGGGAGAAGGTGCCATTTCTTTAGAAAAGACTTGAGAGGTGGAAAAGCAGGCTAACAAGCTTGGAAGACTGGATGAGAGCCATCAGTACCCAAAGGCAAACACTGACTGTTCTCTCCTGTCATCCCGAACTCTTTGGTGATATCCTTGAACATGACAGGTCTGCTTTATCCTGCTCTGGCAAGTATAGACACAATCTTATTGTATACGTTGTATAAGTTGGCGAGAGTACTAACTGGGGGACGAGAAGGACCCCTACTTTCATACTGACATATGCATGTGTGGGGCAAAGTCAAATTATCTCTGCTTTTCTAATATATTCTGAGCTCCATTTTTTACAAAGACATTGTCTACAGAAAGTCAATATTGGAAGGTCAAAGGGAAATGCTGGCTCTGTATAAAATGCTATCAGTAGTCACTGTATCCAAGACTCTGTAATTGGAGGAAAACTAACATTATAGGAAGTGAGCCATGGCACTTGGGAACCTGAGCAGGGAGATTAGCCCGTGACACCTCTCAGGTCTGCTGCAGCTCCACGCTCTAGCTGGCCTTGATTTTCAGTTCCTTGGAGGTATCTTCTGCCTCTGGTGACATTGTTGTAAAGAAGAGGTAAGTTGGGGCTGGAGAAATGGCTCAGCGGTTAAGAGCACTAGCTGCTCTTCCAGAGGTCCTGAGTTCAATTCCCAGCAACCACATGGTGGCTCACAACTATCTATAATGGGATCTGATGCCCTCTTTTTGCATACAGGTGTACATGCAGATAGAGCACTCATATACCTAAAATAAGTAGATAAATCTTAAATTAAAAATATAAAGGGTAACTAGATGAATTTAGCATGAAGCAGATCTCAGAAAACATATGCTAAATACAAGAACAAAAAATATTTGGGCCTTGTACAGTATTCAGTGAAATATTTATCTAAGTTGACATGTTCAGTTGTTTGTCTTAGGAGTCATACCTACAACCAGAACTTTCCCTCTAAAATGCCAAAACCACATACATTAAACCTGATGTCTTAGGGTTTCCATTGATGTGAAGAGATACCATGGCCAAGACAACTCTTATAAGGGACAACATTTAATTGGGGCTGGCTTACAGGTTCAGAGGTTTAGTCCATCATCATCAAGCCAGGAAGCCTGGCAGATTCCAGGAAGACACAGAAGGAGCTGAGAGTTCTGCATCTTAATCCCAAGGCAGCCAGAAGGAGGCTGACCCCATCAGGCAGCTAGGAGAGTCTCAAAAGCCCACCCCACAGTAATGCATTTCTTCCAACAAAGCCACACCTCCAAATAGTGCCACCCTCTGATGCCAGCCACTCCCTGGGCAAACATATTCAAACCACCCACATGGAAACATCAATAAAGGATTTTTTTGAAATATCTGAAACACGGAGCAGATTCAGTCCAATGAATCAGGAGTCTGGTGTTGGGCTAGTGTGGATGAAGTGGCAGGAGCTAAACTAAAGCCCAGGGAGGCAGATGAACAACTGTGTGGGGATTAACATCTGCTTTCTGCTTGGCTCTCCTGTGTTACCTTCAACTGACAGCTTAACCCAGTGACCCACTGATGAAAACATAAGCCGGACCATCACCATCGAAAGAAGTGGAAGATCTTGTCCTTAACACACACAGAGGTTTTTCTCTTCCTATAGGACCCCTAAAATCACAGCAAGGAGGTCAGGGGTAGAGGGTAAAAGAGGGCAGACAGCAAACAGAACAAGCCCAGGGCAGAACGTCCATGTGGCAGGCTTTCATGGGTGACAGGATTGGCAATGTCACCTCCATGGAGGGCAGCAGGAGGGGGAATGAGCATGGAAAGCCAACCAACCAACCAACCACCCCACCAAGGAACCAAACCCTAGTGCCCTGCCAGGCTTCTCTCACTGCTGCCAGCCAGGTCTGGGAGCATTATCAAAATGCAATGGGAATGAGCCACAAGGGTGAGTGAGTGTGGATTTCCTCCTCACAGAACACAGAAAGCAGACTGATGTAAACTATCGGCAACGTTGAACGTCACGGTATTCTCGCCCGGCATCACAGTGAAATCTTCCAGTTCCAAAGCAGTTCCACTCGAAGTCCACTGGGCATGTGTGTGTGTGTGTGTGTGTGTGTGTGTGTGTGTGACTTTGTACCTGTTAACCCTAGACTACAAATTGTATCATTAAACCATAAATTAGTCAGACAAGGCAATGATGCACTTGGTTTCCATGGCAACGCTGCACAAAAAAAAAAAAAAAAAAAAAAAAGAATAAAAAGAAAAAGTCCAACCCACTGCATCACCACAGAGCACTTTGAAAATCATTTCCTAGCAACCCCATAGGCATCCTAAGATACAGGCCACTGTCTTGCCCCTTCACACAGACCCAGGAGAATATGCACGTGATGCAGACATTTCAAGGTGACGCATTTCGTTCCTGTATGTAGCAAAATAATTCCCGGCGTGTCAGCAAGGAGGCCTGCACAGCAGTGTGAATGTCTCTACAAGCTACAAAAGATGCAGAACTCAATTTGACTTTGACTAACATGAAGACAAATGGACACCTGCAGACAGTTCACAAAGACCTACGCATTCATTCATGCAGAGAGAAACTGAGAACTTGCACACACCTGCCCCCACCCTGCTCCTCTGAGTCCCCCGCCCCGCCCCAGCCACTATTAGTTATTTGAGACTAGGTCTCCCATAGCTCAGGCTGGCCTTGAACTCCCTTATGTAGCCAATACTGGCCTTGAGTTTCACTGCCTTCTCTCTCGAGCTCCCACGTGTGGGAGTTACAAGCCTGAAGCGACCGTACCAGGCTCTCTCTGCTTCTCTGGAAAGCAGATGTCTTATGAAAATAAGGAAAAAGTGAATTTATGAGACTTCATGAAAGTTTACAGTCTAATAGATAAGAGTCCACACAAACAGGAAATGCAGTGGAATTTCTTAAACATAAAAAGCACAGATGTTTTCCTGTCTTGCCATACTTTTCAAAACAATAACATTCTAAAATTAACAAAAAAAAATATTCAATCCCTGAAAAAAAAAAAAGAGTTAAATACCGTGCAAGTTGGTCTCCAAGTGCACACCACCACTCCTGTGCACATCCACTGTCCCTACCTGGGCCAGATACTGACACTGGCAACCTGCAGCAGCTTTCTCTGAGGCTGGACTCATTGGCAAGGGCGTTAGGAGGCACCAGCCAGGCAGAAAAGAGAGAGAAGTCCAGCTGTTTCTTCCTGCTGTCTGCTAAAGTGCCCTGTACTAGTTTGTACCTACAGAACACATCACCTTCCAGAGATGCAGCAACTAGCAGCATGAGGGTCACTGAAGGTTTCATTCGGTCAGGGCATCTTCCTTGTCTTCCTTATCTCCATGAGTACTGTGTGCACAGCACCTATACTAAAGGGTCTTCGTTAGAACCCAACTGTAATAAACTGTTTCCCGTTGGACAGGAACTGATGTAACTGAACAACTGCAATTAATTCTGAATTAACATGTAGGAAAACTTTGTCACAAAAGCTCCCTACTGATGAACATGCACAAGAAAAGATGATTTAAAATTTCCTCCTCAGAGCTGGGGAGAAGGCTTGGTAGGTAAGAACACTTGCTGTGGATGTATGATGTTTGAACAATCCAGCATGACTAACCTGAGTCTACAAACACAGCACTGGGGGCAGACATAGGTGCATCCCAGAAGGCCCATGACCAGGCAGCCTGGCTGAAATGGCAAGCTTCCTGTTCAGTGTGAGACCCTGTCTCAAAGAGCCAAGGTGGGCCTGACTTTGTGGTACACAACTCTAACCTCAGTACTAGGGAGGCAGAGGCAGGAGGATCTCTGTAAATTCAAGACCAGCCTGGTCTACATAGCAAGTGTCCAGACAGCCAGGACTACATAGAGTGAGACCTGTTTCAAAAGGAAGAGGAAGAGGAGGAAGAGGAGGAGGAAGAGAAGGAGGAGGAGGAACAAGAGGAGGAAGAGGAGGAAGAAGAAGAAAGAAGGAGGAAGCAATAAGAAGGGGAAGAGGAAGAAGGAGGAGGGAGAAGAAGAGGGAGGGGAGAGGTGGAGGAGGGGAAGGAGGAGATGGTGGTGGCTGATGATAAAGGAAGATGCTAGAGTACCATCAACAGAGTCATCAACACACCCACATGCATGCATCAAAAGCACATCTCACACACACACAAACAGGAAATGCAGTGGAATTTCTTAAACATAAAAAGCACAGATGTTTTCCTGTCTTGCCATACTTTTCAAAACAATAACATTCTAAAATTAACAATCGTCAATTAAAATTGATTAACGTCAATCATAAAAGAATACTGTTCAATCTAAGAAAGCAGGTGGAAATTTTGAAATGTGGGGATTGGATACTCTACTGCTCTATAGACCTCCATTGGGTCCTTTTAAACTGTAGCCTGGCTTCTTTGCTTTGTTGGCTGTAAAGCCAGATTCCATACTAACAGCCATATCTGCCTTCACATAACCATGTAAAAGTGCCAGGTGAATTTTGTACAAATTGCATTAGGGAAGTATCTTTACTATCACTTTCTCTACATTTCTTGAATCAACATGAAGAACTAGCATACCCTGTAGGATTAAAAGTGCCCAGATTATGAATACAACTGTATGAATATTCCCTAAGTATTTCTTATAAAAACCCAGGACCACCAGCCCAAGGGTGGTCCCACCCACAATAGGATTAGCCCTCCCCCATCAATCACTAATTAGGAAAATACCCTATAGGCTTGCCTACATATTCTGATAGCTGCTAACATTAAGCTTTTACTTAATTTGGGTTTCTACTGCTATGATGAAACACTATGATCAAAAGCAAGTTGGGGAGGGAAGGGTTTGTTTGGCTCACACTTCCACATCAGTGTTTATCACTGAAGGGAGTCAGGACAGGAACTCAAGCACGGCAGGAACCTGGAGGCAGGAGCTGATGCAGAGGCCATGAAGTGGTGCCCTTAACTTGCTTCCCCATCATGGTCTGCTCAGCCTGCTTTTGTTATAGAACCCAGGACCACCAGCCCAAGGTGGCCCCACCCACAATAGGCTTAGCCCTCCCCTATCAATCACTAATTAAGAAAATGCCTTACAGGTTTGCCTACAGCCCGATCTTATAGAGGCATTTTCTCAGTTGAGGTTCCCTCCTCTCAGAGGATCTCAGCCTGTGTCAAGTTCATATAAACTAGCAAGCATAGCTTGCAAGCAAATTTAAACTTTATTATTTTCTTTTTGAGACAGGGCATAGCTCTGGCTGGTGAGAACTTGCCCTGAAGACCAGGTTGACCTTGAACTCACAGGGATGCACCTGCCTCTAGTTGAATGACTTGACTCTCCAGGTTCTTACTGTGAGAGCCCTGGACGGCACCTATGGTAGTGAAGACAGGTGCTGCTCTAGGAATCTTCTCGTTTCCTTCAGTTAATTCTTCACACTGGAGTCAAGCAGGGAGTCTCAGTTCTTCAATTTGCTTCCCTCACTGAATATGTAGCTTCCCCCAATTGCACAGAACAAGGCCTGGATGGATAGTTTAGCAGCCATGCAAGAACAAGGACTTGAATTTGAACCCCAGAACTTATGTTTTAAAAAGGAAGGGGGGAATAAGTTGGGCACTGCCCCCACCCCCATACACATACACATTTGTAATCCAAGTGCTGGGAGACCAAAACAGGTAGATCTTCAGGATTTGCTGGCCAATCAGAATAGCCTATTTGTCAAGTTCCAGACCATGTCTACAAAATCTCTATCTATCTATACATGAAATGGTCAACAGTTTATTATAAAATAGGCTTTGTGAAATCTGTATTCCCAGCTACTCAGGAGTTTGAGGCAGGAGGATTGCAAGTTTTAGGTCATGCCTGGGCTGCAGAATGGGTTAAAGGCTAGTCTAGGCAACAAGGTGAGACCTATCTTGAAATAAAGATTTTAAAGATCTAGTTATATGCTCAGTGGTAGAGCGATTGCATAACCTGTAGAAGGCTTTGGTTTGACCCCTCCCCCGTAGTACTGGAAAAATAAATATAAAAGGCTTTGTCTTAGACAGTAGATGTTATTGCCAACCGTTGGCTAACATGAGTGTCCTAACCACACTTAATCTCTTGAAGCCATGATGTTCAATAAATTAGGTGTTTTCCATGGATTTTTGGCTTAATATTTTCAACTCACACTGTGTTTGTTGGGGTATAATGGAAGAAGCACCAAAAAGCAGAACTATTCACTTTAAGATGGAGAGTCAGGGGCTGTGGGAGGCTTACTGCCAGGTTTGATGTGATCGTTGGAGGAAGGAATGTCCCCACAGGCTCAGGCCTCTGGTCAGTGGCACTACTTGGGGGAGATTATGGAATCTTTGAGAGGCAGAGCCTCACTGGAGGAAGTACATCTCTGGAGATGGCTTTTAGAGTTTGTAGCCTTCTCCCACTTCCAGACAACTCCCCCTGCTTCCTGCCTGTGGAAGGAGACAGGCTCTCCCATCTTCCTACTCTGGCTGTCACCAGGCCTCCCCTGCCATTAGGGCGTGCTTCCTGTGTGTCTGTCTGTCTGTCTGTCTGTCTGTCTCTCTCTCTCTCTCTCTCTCTCTCTCTCTCTCTGTCATCTCTCTCTCTCTGTCTCTCTTTGTTTTTCTCTCTCCCCCTCTCTCTCCCTTTCTCTCTCCTCCTTCTCTGTATCTCTGTCTCTCTGGAATTATACGGCCAAAATGACTATTTTTTTCCATAAGTTGCCTCGGTTGTAGTATTTTGTCACAGCAACAGAAAGTAACTAATACACTTGATGTCCTAACTTTGATCCCCAGAAGCTACAGGGTGGAGGGAGTGAACTGATTTGCATGAGTCATCCTCTGACCTCCATATGAGGGCTAGATTATACACACCCCAATAAAGACACTGAAGATAAATCAATGTGATAAAAATTAAAAAGAGAACTCTGTTTTCAGGACTGCGTCTGTTTATTATTATTATTATTATTATTATTATATATTTTCTTTATTTACATTTCAAATTCTATCCCAAAAGTTCCCTGTACCCCCCCCCTGCTCCCCTACCCGCCCACTCTCACTTCTTGGCCCTGGCGTTCCCCTTTACTGGGGCTTATAAAGTTTGCAAGACCAAGGGGCCTCTCTTCCCAATGATAGCCCACTAGACCATCTTCTGCTACATATGCATCTAGAGACACGAGCTCTGTCTGTTAACTGGAATCGCACTCTTCGCAAGCAGCACTCTGTGTCATCATTTGCACACAGGGGCAGACGGTGACTTCCAGACACTAGACAGCACGCTAAGACAGGCTTCCCACCTTTGGTCCATATTTACTACAATCCTGACACTAAGTTTCCTTTATCAAACTGCTTGCAAGAAAAATATTTGACTCTGTCTCCCATCAGCAGAGCCATATGGCATACTGAGAACGATTTGCATAGTTGCATTGATTAAAGTTGAGAACACGAATGCTGGAGAGAATAGTTTGAGCTCACATACCCTGTAGTCACTGAACATATAAATGTACACAAACATCCTCTCCCTTCCATGATCTCCTTCTCTTCTGTCTCCTTCCTTTCCCTGATTCCCAACAGTGCCGTTCTTCAAAAATTAAGCCAGAAAACAAAAACAAAAACAAACAAAAAAAAAAACTATAGACAAAACTGTGTACTATTTTATCTTCTACTCTGCCTTTTCCAGCTATCAAATAACTCTATAATTTAAAAATAAAACCATGCTATCTCCTCTCCATTGTTATTTAATACAGACCCCCTTCCTCAGGCATCTGAGTTGATATAAAAGTTTGCAAGCATCAATCATTCACAGCCCTGAATCCACATCTCTGCCCATCATCTCGTCTGCCTGAATCTACATCTCTGCACATCGTCTCATCTCCCTGAATCCCTTGCTTAAAACCCTGCCTGTGTCTCTTGGACGAAGCTCCTTCTTCGCACTCTGTGTCTCCGCTTTCATTTCTTCCATTTTTGACTCTTTCTTCCTATCCTCCACCACATACCATTTCTCAGAACTACTTGTGGGGAAGTCATCTGACAAGCCACTTCTTGGTGTTTCTCATGTTCATCTTCCGTGGAACTTTTCTCTTCCCCCATCAAACTATCAGCACACAAATCAATCTGTGTTCATCCTTCAAGGTAATACTCAGACACTAAACACTGCTGTTCAGGAAGCCACTTCATCTCGGGGCAGCTGGATGATCTTCCTTCAGGTCACCCTGCAGTGTACCTCACTTAAACATCACATTTAAGCCCTAAACAGGACACACAAACTGCGGTAACCACCAGTTTGGCTGGCAGGCTCCACAGTGGCTCCCAGAGATTCCTGCCTCTAGGGCCTTGCATCCCTATGTAGGCCCTGCCTTCACATCTACATAAGATTGCCCCTAGATCATAGGTGAGGACAGACTGTTCCTTTTGCAGGTTTTTTCAGGGCATGCTGCCATGTTAGAGAAACCATTGTGTTGGAGAACTGAGGGTGGCCTCCAACCTTTGTCCAACAGTCATCAAGAACTAACTCCTAATAACCACAAAGGTGAGTTTAGAAGATTTTTATCATTTGAGCCTTCACAGGAGACTCCACCATAGATATCACCTTGACTGCATATCAGCCTGATAAAATGCCCTGACATAGAGGATCCAGATGAGCCATGCCTGATCACAGAAACCATGAGCATCCATCCACATCTGCAGCAATGCGTTCCATAGCTATAGAGAAGTGGTTTTGTATGCCATTCCCACACCCCAGTGAGCATAGAAGCTTCCCTAGGGAGCTGATCATCTTAATCATCTCTATAGACAGTGTCTGACGCCCAGTTGGGCCCCGAGCAAATGTTTGTTGGACTGAGGTGCCCTGCTTTCAACTTCCTGCATTTTTAAAATCCCACGGTTGCTTCCCATTCCTAAATAGAGGCAGCTTGCTCCAGCCCCCATCCTCAGTGACTCACACTTATGTCACTTCTCCTTGAAGATCACCTCTTTTGGGCGTATATAGTCAGTCACTCTTCTAAAAGGTTTTTTTTTTTAAGATTTTATTTAGTGGTAGGACCATGTATGTGCAATACATGGAAGTACATGGATGTACACACATGGAGGTCAGAGAACAACATGGGACACTTTGTTCTCTCCTCCTACCAGCTTGGTGGGCTGGAAGCTCTACCCACTGAGCCATCTGGCTGCCCCCACAGCTACTCTCTATAGCACTTCTCCATCTTTCAGCTCCCATCTGTGCCCCACACCCCAACACTCCCTCTCATGCGAATTCATATTTTCTGGCTTGTTTCTCCTACTTCTCCTATCTTCACATCTCTGCACCACCCCAACTCCCTCATCACGTCTCATTCAACAACATTTATGATCCAAGAAGCCACCTTGAACATTGCTATCTGATAAAGCTGATGTGTATATGTGTAAGGAAAACAAACAAAATCAGTTAACAGATAATATTGGACATAGAACACCTCTTTAGGAAAAGTACCATAAACCAGACCTAGGATTCTATAACAAAGAAAGAATTAGAGTTTTCAAACATAAAAAGAAACATTATGTACATGATATATGTGTATACAGATACACATACATAAATATATTCACATATATAATAATATATACATATTATCCATGTATTGTTTCTAAGTCAAAATTTTTGTTTATTATTATGATGATGTCTGTATGTATGAGCATACATATCCATGCATGATGTGTATGTGGGCACGCATGCCACAGAGTGCATGTAGAGTCTTTTTTTGTTTGTTTGTTTGGTTTGGTTTTTTTTTTTTTTTTTGAGACAGGGTCACTCTGTGTAGCCCTGGCCATCCTAGAACTCACTTTGTAGACCAGGCTGGCCTCGAACTCAGAAATTCACCTGCTTCTACCTCCCAAGTGCTGGGATTAAAGGCGTGTGCCACCACACCCCAGAGTGCATGTAGAAGCCAGAGGACAAATTTGTGGAGTTGACTCTCTCCTCACACCTTTGAGTGGGCTCTAGGGATTGAAATCAGGTTACCCAGTTTGTGCAGCAAGCATCTTTATCAGTTGAGCTATCTCATGTCAGTATTCCATTTTTAACACAGAAGGAAAAAAAAAAAAACTTGATTTAGGTCTTGGTGATCAACATCAAGATGAAGTATCAGCCATGCTCTAAGATCTTGTGAATGCTGAAGGAAGTGTTTTAAAACAGGTAATGAGCTGGAAAAATGGCTTAGCAGTCAAGAACATTTGCTGTTCTTGCAGAGGATCAAGTTCAGTTCCCAGCACCGACATGATGGCTCACAACTGTCTGTAACTTCAGTTCCAGGGGACTGCAGAAACATGTATGCACATAGTGCCTATAAACCTAGGTATGCGCTCACGCACACACACACACACACACACACACACACACACACACACACTAATTAGCTAATTTAAAGGAAGACAAATTGCTCTTGCAAAGGTCCTGTGTTTTGTCCCCAGCACCAGCTCCAGGGCATTGAGGACCTTCTACCAACCTCCCTAGACACCTGCACTCATGTGTAAATATACATGCATATACATTCTTACTCTATGAGTGTACATACAATTTAGAATAAAATAAATCAAATGAAGACGACAACAACAGGTAGTGCTGGGCTCCTGAGGTACCCTATGGCCTGGCAGGGTCCATGCTATGTAAGGACATGGGAATCTGAAGTAAGAAGAGTGGCAGAATAAGGATAAGAAGGTAGTGTCCGTCTTGTCAAGCCACTTTGCTGCATGGCTAGGAAGGAACATTTCTATATGCAACACATTTACCATCAACAGGACAACATGTGGGGCTGGAGAGATGGCTTGGCAGTTAAGGGCACTTATTTTTTTGTTGAAGATCTACGTTTGGTTCCTAACACCCACATGGCAGCTAACAACCTCTTATAACTCTACTTGAAAAGGATCTGACATCCTCTTCTGATCTCTGTGGGTATCAGGAACTCACATGATAGATAGCTACACATATGAGCAGAATACTCATACACATAAAATAAAATACATAAAGATTTTTTTAAGTGGTTAACACAAACTTCCCAAGGAATAAAATAAATAGGGACTCCTCAACTACACAAAGACTGGGTTTACAGCTGAGGGAAAACAGACAAGAATAAGACTGGAGCTGGAGAGATGGCTCAGTGGGTAAGAGCACTGACTGCTCTTCCAGAGGTCCTGAGTTCAATTCCCAGCAACCACATGTGACTCACAACCATCTGTAATGGGATCCGATGCACTCTTCTGATGTGTCTGAAGACAGCTATAGTGTACTCACATAATTAAAATAAATAAGTAAAATCTTAAAAAAAGAATAAGTCTGTATCCCAGAGAAGCCCATTACAGACTTAGATGTGATAAAGTTTGCGACTCCCAGAAAAACAAAGAGCCCAGTCACAGTCTCTGTGGTGCAGTGGAAGACATTGCCCTGAAGAGGCCAGCAAGTCCTTTCTGAGAAATTTCTTTCTTTCTTGTCCTAAATGTATGTATGTGTGTACATATGCCCCAAAAGTAAAGAAAAAAACTAAATCTCAATGAGACTTACTGAATCAATCACAGTTTATCCATATGCTATACTATGTAGCTATAAAAAAAAAAGACACAGGCTGTCTTTATGAATTTCGCTGAGCTGATCTCCATTTAATATACACTGAGTGAAAACAGAAGGGTGAGCTACTTCTATAAACCAAACATGGAGGTACACGCTTCCCAGTAAACAGGTAGGATAAAACTCACGAACTAACAACAGGGCTACCTGGAGAGCATAGCATCTAAGAAATGAACACAAAAACCTAAACCTCTTTGAATATGTTTTCTTGATTTTGCTTGGGTTTTGTAAATCATTTACATTTTTATGACACAAGATCATCTTTAAAAAATGATCAGAAGCTAAATGAAACAAAGAGCCCTAAGGAAACACAAAAAGGGAATTACTAAAATTATTCAAAATCACAATGCTTTACCTGCATCTCCTTAGGGAGGTATGAGCCTAACATTAAAAATTACCCAACCCAACACAACCCTGGTTTCCCATGGTCTTGTTGATCATAATGTTGATCCCTGCCCACCTGAAAGACATGTACTTCTTAGAGGATAGGACAGATGATGGCGTCAGTAAATCTGAATGGGTTGTGCTGTGAAATAAAGGAGACATATCAACTCAGTAAAGTTGAAAATGTCTTCATTTTTAAACTTGAATTAAAGGACAAAACCCATGATGTATTTTTACCCATTTCCTGGCTATGTCCACCTTGAAAGTCCAAAACAAAGACCAATTCTCTGCTATCCAGATCATGCCTCTAAACTCTTTGTGGTAAAAAAAAAAAGATTCAGGTTTCTGGGAGAAGTGATTGTGTCTAGATTAGAAACAGGATGAACACCCTGGGCCTGGAACACCTTGTCAGACTAAAGAACAAGAGTGTACTGAACGTCAGCAAGACGAAAAAGACACAGACATACACATAGTCAAAGAGGATCACTGTATATCAGTGGTGGCAGGAACTGCAGTGGACACGGACCCATCTCCTGTCTATAAATTATCAAGTTTATTCAAGATGAGGGTGTCACTAGTTACCGTGAAGGTGGAAGAATGTAGCAAAAGTCTCCCTTGCCTTTCCCCCACCATCTCTACCTGAAGGAAACCAAATTTAGTAGAAAGGGAAGTTTCTTTTTGTAGAATCATTCCAGAATTATTGCAGACAGAAGGAAACACTTTGCAACCCCTGAGGATTTCATGGAAGGAAACAATGACCAGCAATGGTCACCCACATCTCAGAGAACTGGCCAGACAGTATGCACCTCTTGATAAAGGCACACACTGCCTGTCACTGGGGCTCTCAAAAAGGAAGGAAGGAAACTCGGATATGATGGATCTACTGAAGGTGACCGTGACTACACAGAGAACCCAGGGCCAGCAGAACGTGGCAAGTGACACACAGGAATGTAAGCTGAGGGAGAAAAAAAGACTGTGGGAAACTCAGCTGGATGGATGTCCCAGTTTCTTCAAACAAATAAACTGAGGGTAGGGGAGTAAAGTTGAAAAAATATTCAAGAAACAGGCCAGTTCCAATGGGTCTCATTCTAAGAAGCTATCAAACGAAAAATGTTTATAATGAAAACATTAATGAGGTGTTTAGGAACATCTGACTGAACGCTGTCTTGGAATCTGATAACACTGAGACATTGCTTCTTTTTTTTTTTTTTTGCTAATAGAAGGATGGGTATATTGTTCAGGGTCACATGTTGAAAAGCTTAAGTAACATTGTGCTATAGCTTTAAAATAATCACAGAGCCGGGAGTGGGGATTGGGTGACATCAATACAAGTGGGATTAGTTCTAAAGCTGTTGACGCCAGCTGGTGTGAACATGGAGTGTCATTGTACTCTCCTGAGAGGGAAGAGTATAGATCTGAACTTTTACGTGATAATATATATATATATGCTTTCAACTCTGACTCTCATGTTGTTATCCATAACCAGTGACACAAAGAGCTCCAGTCGAAGCTAACAGTAGTATACATATTAGCCATACTGTACACACAGCAACTGTGTGTGCTAAATGATCCTATCTTCCTCAGGCAGAGGAAGGAAGTAGAGAGAAGAGATGTCAAGTCAGAGAACTAAGTAGGTGGTCCACAGGGGGTTACAGTCTAATGCCCTTGGACCTCAAGCTCCGGGTGTCTGGTGGGAGAACCAAGAAAGCATTTGCCACAGGAGAGAGCCTAGGCAACTGTCAGCAAAGGTGCTGGGAAGTGGACAGTGACATAAAGCGTGGGGTGGAGCCGGAGGAACGAAACAGTCAGAGAGGTGACATACACAGGCACAGAACTGCTCACACCTTGAGTAGGAACCCACCAGCCCACAGTAGTGATGGTGATCAGGAGAGTCACTGTTAGCCTATGTGACCCACCCTTGCCACAAAGCAGGCACCTCTGCTTTTATCTCTCCCTTTCTCCCACATCCTAATTTCCTGCAATATCTCCTTATAGCATCTAAGAGGAGCAGCCCAGCAATGGCATCAAGAAGGCAGAGTGTGGACACTTCCAGTCTCAACCCTACAAAAGGAGAAGGAGGAAAAAGAGCACCACGACACAAATACCCAGCAAAACTTTTGTTTCCTGCTTCTTGTCAGGTTACAATGTCAAACTGCAACTGTTTGGTTGATAAGCCATGGTGGCAGCTATGTATAAGGTCACTATATACTATAAAGGTAGCTACTCCATGCTGTGATGCATTACAATTGCAAAACAGATTCCAGATTTCAAAGGCTTAATTCCAATCCTCTTTTTTTAAAAAAGGAATGATAACTATCTCAATTTCTATATTATGTTGATGTGATAATATTAATATATCAGTCATATAATTATCTGCTTTTACATTTGGAAAAAAATCCAAATTATAGAAAAATTCAAAGCCTTCCTATGTGGGCTTCATTTGTGTCTGGACTTACACTTCCATGGGTCAGTGGTCTCCTAGAACATCAACACAAGTATCAAACCCTACCTTTGCAGCTTGCAAACCACAGAACCTAAGGTGCTCTTGGCTACCAATGCCTCCAGACTTCATGTTCATTCTCAGTAGGTTCTCTTGGATTCTGTATGCATCTGACAGCTGTGAACTCTTGGCTAAGAACACGGACTTTAATTCTACTCTTGCTCCTTGGTAGAGGGCCTGTGGTCATACACTTGCCTGTTCCTTTCTGACTTTATTCTTCAGCTCACAGTTGGTCACGCTCCCCAAGTGAAGGGGCTTCATCTCATAGAACTTAACCTCTAACTCCTAACTCTTAACAATCAGCCAATACACAGCCTTGACATAGACACACACACACACACACACACACAGCCCATGGGGCACATGGTTCACTTCTGTACCCCACCCCCACCTTCACCATATGTCCACTTGTGAGAGTCTAGACTATTGATAGGGACTATTCCTCTGTCACACTGTAACAACACATTACTCACAGTTTACAAGGAGGAGTTTTATAGATTCTTTGGGTTCCTAACATTTGTGTAGGACAGTATAGCAGTTTGGTTGAGGATGTTCCTTATAGGCTCAGAGAGTTGAATACTTGGTCTTCCAGTTGGTGGTGCAGTTTGAGAAAATTTAGGAGGTGTGGCCTTGCTGGAAGAATCATGCCACTGAAGGGCAGACTCAAGCTGTCTCTAGCTCATATGTTCTGCTTTGTACATGCCATAGGAGAGGTGAGCTCTCCGAACCCAGGTCTTCTTGTCATGCCCGCTGCTGCCTACCATGTTTTACCATCATAATGAACTCTTCTCTCTTTGGAACCAGAAGCCAAATAAATCCTTCCTTCTATAAGTCTAATTGGTCATGGTGTTTTATCACAATATAAATGTAACTAATACAGGCACATCCCCAGACAGTGCAAACCATTCCATCACCCCAGACTACTCTATAGTTACCACAAAAATAAATTACAGAAAAGGCGCTGTCATGGAAGTCTAGTAGCAGAAGTCTGAGGCAGGAGGTTCACCATGAGTTCAAGGCTATCCTTATGACTTTGTCTCAAAACAAAACAGAAATAAAATAAGATTCTCTGATGTTTGGAAGCTTGAGGCAGCAGGAGATTGCTGGGTGGTGCCTCTGGTATGGTTACCTCCGGTGTGGTCACCTCCGGTAGGGCCCATGAAACTCCATCCATGGAGAAGGTATCAGGACAAAAGAAAAAAATATAATCAACTTAGCTGCAACTATTGCTTCAAGCAAAGGCTCCTCACCAAGTTGAATAAACCTGCTTCAAACAAAAAAATGGGCAATTTGACACCAGTAAATCTAATCACTGCAATGCTTTAACACACAATATGTTGTGTTAAACCCATAAGGAATCAAAATTATACTAACCTAGCAAACAAATAATCCCTCACAAAGTCTTCATCACCTTAGGAGACAGCTACAGAACCAACTCATTAGTCTGAAAACTGGAGGTATCAGGAAAAGGCTTTGAGTGTCTTTTCTATAGAAACTGTATCCCAGGGAAACTGAGGAGCTTGTGAAAGGAGGTTGCTCTTTTGTAGAGATAATGAAGAAGAAGCGTTAGAGTGGAATCATTATCATCTTCCAGCCCCTACCACCGAGTGTATCAAAGCAACGGTCACTTGGGAGGGTTGACATCCATGAACAGGGAGGGAGGCCAGCCCTGTGTGCTTGCTGATGAAAGGAATGCCATCATCTCATGGGAATTGTACATTTAACGCATCTACAAAACTACTCCTGTGCCTAAGGCTTGGAGGACATTGCAGAAGAGGGGGTGGAAAGACTATAAGAGCCAGGGGATCAGGAAACTTGACGCGAGATTGTGTCTGCTAGTAACGTCAGAGGCTATGACCATAAAGTCTCATCAACACGACTGTCTAAACATGAGCTGAACAAGACAACAACCACAACAACAACAACACACATGCCAAAGTGAGTGGAGGAACTAGTACACAGCCTCAACCCTACACAGAGAGTATGCACAACTAAGGAACACTGAGGGTGGGAGAGATGGTCTTCCCCATAGGACATCACACCAACTGGCTCTCCAGTACTAACTGGAGATGGTCCTCCCCATAGGATATCACACCAACTGGCTCTCCAGTACTAACTGGTCAGCCCTGAAAACATACACATACACACAAGTAGCACTATATACACTAAGTGGATTATATTTAGAAATATATGAGCATATACATATATGCATGTAACAATTAATTTAAAAAGAGACCGTGAATTTGAAAGAAGGCAAAGAAGAGCATTCAGAAGGGATTTGAGGGAGAAAGTGGAAGGCAGAACTGATGGAATTATAATCTCAAAAAATAAAATCAAAATAATTTAAAAAATGAAATATATGTTTACCCCACCTCCACTCCCCAAACTGCACATAATCAGACTAAACCTCTAAATCCTACTGTCATTCCCTACCAAATACAGAAGGCAGAAAAGCACATTAGCTGTGCCTCAGGCATGCAACAGTAAAACTTAAGTTAGGAGAATGTCTACAGGACAAAGAATCTCAGTTCCTTAACAAATCAATTGCAAATCGGGAAAAGATAGAAACAGACAAGAGACCAGCCATTTACAAGTAGTAGATTTTATGTGGACAGCAACACACATGAAGCCGGACAGTGGTGGTGTGGCGCGTGCCTTTAATCCCAGCACTTGGGAGGCAGAGTCAGGAGGATTTCTGAGTTCGAGGCCAGCCTGATCTACAAAGTGAGTTCCAGGACAGCCAGGGCTATACAGAGAAACCCTGTCTCAAAAAAACCAACCAACCAACCAACCAACAAACAAAAGAACCAGATGATGAGACATAGGACTTTAAAAAAAACAAAACAAGACAGCCTACTGATCAGATGGGAGTAGATGCAGAGACCCACACCCAAACACTAGGCACAGATCTGGAAGAGGAGAAGAAAGGAATATAGAAGCCAGGGGCATTGGGGACACCAGGAGAACACAACCCACAGAACCAACTAAGCAGGGTTCATAGGAGCTCAGAGACTGAAGCGGCAATCACAGAGCCCATGGGGGCCTGTGCTGGGTCCTCTGCATGCATGCTGTGGTGGTTTAGCTTAGGTCTTTTGTGGGACTCTTACCAGTGGGAGTGGGGCTATCTCTGACTCTTCGCCTGCTCTTGGGACCCACTTCCTACTACTGGGTTGCTTTACCCAGCCTTGATATAGGGTATATACCTGATCTTATTATATCTTGTTATGTTGTGTTCTGTTGATACCTTTTGGAGGCCTGCTCTTTTCTGAAGGGAAATGGAGGAGCAGTGGGTCTCGGGAAGAGGGGGAAGTGAAGGGGATAGGACTGAGAGGCATGAAGGAGAGGCTACGGTCGGGATGTATTGCGTAAGAGAAGAGTAAATTAAAACAAGCACACAAGTGCACACTGAAATGTTTGTAAGTGAAGAGAGAGTAAGGAATGAGACACGCCTCTTCTTAGCAGCAGGCAAAGCAGCACAGTGAGGAGAAGACAATGTGACAGATGCCACTCTGGGCTCCCGGCTGTGCTGAGCCTGAGCCTGAGCCTGAGCCTGAGCCTGAGCCTGAGCCTGAGCCTGAGCCTGAGCCTGAGCCTGAGCCTGAGCCTGAGCACCTTGAGCACCTGCCTCAGTGGCCTTCCTAGCTCTGTGAGGCTCATAACACTAGCTGGGCCTCCACTTGCCCAGCACACTCAAGGATCAATTCCCATAACTCCTCCCTGTAAGTGCTCCCTGAAGGAACGCCTGAAGGCTCCCTCTCACCTGCGTCACCCTCTAATTAAATCCACATTTCCCAAAAGGCAGACATAGAGAAGGAAACAAGCCCTGATTCAATTTTCTGTTTCTCTCACAGCAGCACCGCCTCAATACTATGGATGTAGCCCAGCTACAGAAGGGGTTAAACACCCTCTCTGTGCTGACCTAGAAACCTAAATGCCTCGTATTGCATTGCCTCTGTATGAAAATCCATTCCCGATGTCAGCCATGTGCCTTAGAAGCAGTTTGAAATTTGCCTGTCATATAAACTTCCATGTAGCCAGGCAGTGGTGGTATACGCCTTTAGTCCCAGCACTCAGGAAGCAGAAGCAGGTGGATGTCTGTGAGTTCAAGGCCCTTCTGGTCTTCAGAGTGAGTTCCTTGGACAGCCCAGGGGCTACACAGAAAACCCTGTCTTGAAAAACCATGGATGGACGGATGGATGGATGGATGGATGGATGGATACATGCAGGCATGCATACATACATAGGTACATAGATACATAGCCAGCAACGTTAGAGAGGTCAAAGGAGAACAGAGGGGGTACCAGCCTTTGTCTAACAATCATCAAGGAATTGAATCCTACTATTAACCATAAAGGTGAACTTAGAAGATCTTTGCCATAGTGAGAGGTGCCCTTTATAGAAATCTGATTGCTTTGCAGGATGCCAAGTTCTCACTTTGATGCACAGATGTGCTGGTCTTTGGAATCATCTTATTCCCTGCGTGAAAAATGTGGAGAAGCAAGAGGAAGCATATTGTGGCATTCCTTCTTGATGCCCTTCAGGAGGTAAGACTAAATGGAGGCTCCTGGTTAGATATAACAGATCTCAAGGTTTTGAGGTCTCGGTAGGTCAGACCACTTTAGAGAAAGTCACTGGGTACTGGAAAAGTTACCCTGGGTTCCATGTGGCTCTGAGACACTATCCCAGGGACTTCTGTGAAGCCATTGGGTGGGGGAGCCTAGAATTGGCATTGAAGACCCCACTATATAGATTTGGAAGGAGAGAGCAGGAACTTGCAAGAAAACTGGTCCACCTAAGCTTTCTCTCTCTACCACATGCCCCACAGCAGATGGGGAGTGTGTGTGTGTGTGTGTGTGTGTGTGTGTCCAAATGTGCTCATGGGACCTTGGTTCTAACTTTATTTACTACCCATCTTCTGAGTATCACAATCTGCTGGTTGTGTTAAAATACTTCTAATTTTAACTGAGGCTCAGCTCAAAACGCAATTAGCCCCTTTTGCTTTCCTCCAACCACCCAGTACCTTAGGCCAGACCGCCTCTCACATGACCTGAAGGCCACTAGGCCCAGGCTTGCTGAGCACCGGCTTGTATACCCCTGCTTCTCTTCTCTGCTGGGTATGGTAGCACAGGCCTGGAATCCCAGCACCATGGAAGGCTGAAGCAGGAAAACCAGGAACCTGTGGCCAGCTTGCACAACTTACTAAGATCCAGCTCAGCCTTGGCTTCTTACAAAACAATGTGTCATATATATATATATATATATATATATATATATATATATATATATATATATATGCCAGCTTTTATGTTCATTTGGCATTGTTCTGGGTTGAAGCTCTCTCAGCAGGAGCCTTGAAATAGACAAAGACTATTCCATCTGAACTCAGTTCCTAAGCACCATGCTTGTATGGTTCTAGTGAAAAGAATAAAAAAAAAAAACACTAAGTTACCATATGCTACTCATGTAGTAGGGTGCTTATAAGTCTCTTAGTGCCATCCTGAAACTTCTCCCAGAATGCAGGGTCTTTTCTCAACTCTGAGACTCACATAGGCAACTGTACCCAGTTATTTTTCTCTTACTGTCTAAAAGAAAACAGGTTTTGAACCTGCAGTACACCATCTTCCCAGGGGTAGCATCCATCATCCCAGATCACCTACAGAACAGCACCACAGACAAGGCTTTGGGTTAAAGGTTACATCAGAGAATCCCATGCTGAACCATCTCAGGATGACACTGTGATAATGTCCCCACCCCAAGAACCCCACCCCAGCATCACTTTAACCTGGAAGGAATCTTTCATGACTTCCCTTTTGGAATCCCCATTGGAGCAGACTAAATCAGCCAGTAGTGGTGGTTTCAAGTTCCTGCATAGCCCATCTCTGAAAGT
Source organism: Mus minutoides (assembly GCA_902729485.2). Classification (NCBI taxonomy): domain Eukaryota; kingdom Metazoa; phylum Chordata; class Mammalia; order Rodentia; family Muridae; genus Mus; species Mus minutoides. The sequence goes on from LR749636.1 coordinate 764,856, forward strand.
TCAGATAGTCTACACCGGCCAGGCCAATCTACTAGAAAGTGTGGTTTTCATGTTCCAATAAAAAACATTGTTTTAAAAATATCTACACAACCCAAACTTCATTTTACCTATCAAAATGATGATGGCAACCACAAGAATATCGGCACTGAATCGGGTAGAGCACATCACAGTGATCAATGAACACCTTGTGTATGGAGCTGAGTGAGTTCTGTAAGTACATACATCCTCCACTAACCTAAAACGGCACTCCAGGCCAAGCAGTTAGAAAGAGTGACTCTAGACATGCATGAAGAAAAGCTCCACTCTAGAGGCCCCTTGCTTCCCTGCCCACCTTCGAGGGTCCCTCTTCTCTGCCACAGAGAATTGCATGCAGCATCAACCACCATGGGTCCCTCACCCCAGGGGTGCTCTGGAAGCTCGGGGTTGGATTCGATCTCCCCTCCCAAGTCCAGGTTTTACCCTGAGCAACTTGTTCCACTTCTTACAACTTCATTTTCCATAATTTTTAAAGATTTTTTTTATTTTATGTGTATGATGTTTTGCCTGCCTGCTTACATAGCACTGGAGTCTCTGGTGCCTGTGGAAACCAGAAGGCACTGTGAGAGCTGGGAACCAGACCTGGGTCCCCTGCAAGAGCCGTTCACACTCTCAGCCACTAGGCCATCTCCTGGGGGTCCATTTTCCTCATTTTTGAGAATGAAAATAAGAATCTAGTTCTGAGTCAATTAAGAGGAAGCAGTGTAGGTAGACAGAAGGATCGGAGTACAGCAGGGGCTTAACCGCCATTGTCTTCATACCCACCTAATTTACCTTGTAGAAATCTACAATATTACCTTGGAAACAAGATACAACCCAACACAGCCCTTCTTTCATTGATGGGTTAGCTGAGAATAAAACCATTCCCTGGTTCCCTGATTTTTGACACAGCTCACGCTGGTTTCTTTAAGCATACCATAAGCAGAATAGCAAGCACTCCACAACAGGAGCTAGTCCACGGCAGGAGCTAGACCACGGAGGGAGCTAGTCCACAGGAGGAACTAGTCCATGGTGGGAACTAGTCCACTGTGAGAGCAGTTTTCTATGATTATTCCTAAGGGAGCAGGAAAGAAGAGATGGATGGAAACCAGAGAAGTCAGAAAACCCTAAGTCAACGCCAATGGAAGAAGAGGAAACAGGAGAACACAGTCATCCTCAATGCTCGAGTAAAGCACATAACACGCGTTAAGCAGCCGTGTTGCCTGTTAGACTTGACACCCACCAAGGTTTCCACTGTGAAAGCAACCTCCTCCTTCCCAATCTAAAACAAACTCCAGAAGGCTGAGGGATGGGGCTCCACAGTAGAGCACTTGAACGGGATGTGAGAAGCCTTGGTCTCCATCTCCAGTACCACAGAATAATTAATTAAATAATAATAAAGACTCCAACACGCATCTAAATAGTTTAAATCATGGTCTAAATGTGCACATTCTTTACTGAAAATACCAGCTTATAAACACATATTTAAAAAATCAAATTTTTCTCAGTTTTGGAACTGAGGAAAGATAACTACAGAGCATAGGAAAATAAAAACCGGGGTCGGGGACGGGGCAGGTAAAGTGGCCAGGCTGGGTTCTCTGCCCACACCAAACCCTGGGGGAGGGGTAGCAACAGAGTGCAGAGGCTCCAGAGTCAGCAGAGACATGAAGGGTGAAACTGAAGGAGATGGTGGGTGTGTAGCACTCAGAGGTCCCAGTCAGGGTCACCGGACAGATCTTAGCACAAGTCATTAAGCAGGAAATACAAGCAAGGAATCTGGCACACTTAAAAACCACTTCTCTTCCAGACGCGGTTCTGCGCTGTCTGCCTCACTTTGAGTTTCTGTCTGTAGCTCAGAAGAGCAGCTGGTCCCACTTTTCAGTGCCTTTGGGATATATTCAGGATCTGCTTGTCCAGTCCTACTCTCTACCTTGCCCTGTGCTTGGACTCTCCAGCCAACATACTCCTGTTCTCTCTGGAACACAGGCCTGTTTTGTGAAGGAGCTACAGCCAAGAGACAGATGTCTGCAAGGGAAGTCAATTCTATGAAGCCATTCGCCCACTGGTCTGTCTCCTCTGTCTCTGCCTGTCTCTCTCTGTCTTTGTGTCTGTCTCTTTCTGGCTCTCTACCTCTGCCTCTCTGTGTGTATGTCTGTCTCGGTGTCTGTCTGTCTGTCTGTCTGTCTGTCTGTATCTATCTCTCTCTCTCTCCACCCAAGGCTGCCAGTCCATCACCAGCTGCATCTCTCATATCCCTCCTTGAGGCCACAGCTTCTGGGGGCTTCCCTACCCTATACTTGTCCCTGAGATTTCTATAACCATCACCCTGTGATCCTTCTACAGTGATAAGTGTTTTCTCTTGTTCTAGTTTAAGGGTCTGCAGCCTCATTTGTTGACTCTCTTTCCTCCTACCAATACTTAGAAGCAGCTACTTGGTAAAATTAGTATCTTATTTGTGTTCTGCTTGCTGCCCAAGCAATGTTGAAACAGGGAGCAAGGAAGCTATGGCTGGCTTGTCTTAACTTACCTCATCCAAGTGCAGTGCTTGCCTATAGCCTCTGATTGGCTGCAGCAATTCCTGTGGTCATGAGTTCTTCACGCCCAGTCAAGATCCCCACAAAGGCAGAAAATAAATACTTGTATTCCCCCATCTGACACCTCTGTGAAGGCCCTGAATGTCTAGATTGTATTTAAAGTTCCCGCCTGTCCCTCCCCTGATGGTTTTCCAGCCTTGAGACTCTATATTATCTCCTTACCATTTGGATTCCTGGCCCATTACCAACCTGTCCTCACCTCTATGTCCTATCTTATTAGAGCTCCAGTAGGTGGTCACCTCGGGGAGATGTCAGTAGGAACTGTCTCACCGCTAAGAACTGTCTCATACTGTCCCTTTCTGATTTCAAGTGCTGCTGCTGTTTTGTTTTGCTTTTGGTTTTTTGAGACATGTTTTCTCTGTGTAGCTATAACTATCCTGGAACTCACTTTGTAGACTAGGTTGACCTCAAACTCAGAGAACCCCCTGCCTCTGCCTTCCAGTGCTGGGATTAAAGGTATGCACCACCACTGCACAGCTCTGATTTTAAATCTTATTTGAAAGTTTAAAAAGAAGAATCACCTAGATGCCCTTAAAAACTATTATAACTACAGTACAAATCAAGGGAAAAAATTAAAATAGGATCCCTTGGGCTGCCTCACATACAAGACACTGTAAGTTCAGTTCTCAGCATTGGAGAAAAAGAAGAAAGCAAACACTGGCTCTAATTTGTGTGTTGGTAGGGGGAACAAGTTGCATAAAAATACACAATGGCAGAAAGTAAACCCCAGTCCGACAAATACCAAGCATAGCACTCGCCAGAACTTAGTAAACTCTATGCTTTGTTTTGAAATAAAAGAATAATGAAGGTAATAGCAAGAAATCCAAGAATGAGGATCAGACCATGTAGCTGTTCTGCCTGACATTCAGCCGGAGTCCAGTGGGCCCTGGTCCTCCATGGCAGAGGCAGCTGAGGAAACTGAGATGGGAAGACCAACCATCGAGGTCCATGCAAGCCCAAGATGGTCCTGTGGGGAACTGAACCTCAAGAAACCTGCGTGGGCTACATGCTCCGGCTCTCTTCCCACTTACACTTTGGAGACAACTGTGAGGATTCCAACTTTGACACCAGAAAATGAAGAGAGAGCTGTGTCCACAGCCATAAGACGGTGCACTCTGCTTTAGGTGGCCGCACATAAGTTATCTGAGCCACGGGACAACGTCACTCATTTAAAGCATGGACTCTCCAAGTGTGCCCCCCCCCCCAGATCACCAACAAGACATCTCCTAGAAGCTCACTGAAACTGCAATTTCCCACGTTCCTCTCAAGTCCTATGAAATCAGACACTCGAGGTATGGGGCCCAGACCCCACTGTCTGCTTTAACAAGCTGGCCAGGTGATTCTTGTTTGAGAGTCAAGACTTAGAAAAACAAGAACTCCTATAAAAAGTAGCTCTAATCCTTCTCTCCCCCCACACACAATAAAACTCATTATTTACTGTGTGATCACATAAATATTTCTCTTCCTTGTATGTACCTAGCATTATCCTCAATGGCTCTAGAATGGCATGGAACAATGCTATGGAAGTCATCAACAATTGGTTTAAGCCTCTTTGGAAGAGATCTATCCTCCTGTGTAGGCTTGGCTCGCTAAATATTACGGATCTTTCCCAAATCCCCAGCATCTACAGGAGAGGTTGGCATAAATATCAGCGGAAGGAATGTGTGAGCGTGGTGAAGTGGGTAGACAAGGAGAGGTATTGGCCCTCAGGACAGAGTCATCTGGCTGGTCACCACTGGATGACACCACCCACATCCACAATCAGCTCGCCTATGCTGAGGATGGACAAAGTGGAGTGTACCATCAATAAAGACAACTAGGACTGGCTCTCAGTCCTGGATGCTCCAAGCAGCAACAGCTGGTACCAGAAAATGTTGGTAAGAATTCCTAGTTTCTGCCCAAGGGAAGTTCAGTTGTCTCCTCTGAGGATTTCTGAACAAGAATTACAGAACTGCCATGCACCGGGCGTGAGCATCCTGTAGGAGTCTCCCGCTAGAGTACTATTTTAGAAAGGCAAGCAAGAGAGAGATGAATTGCTAGGAAGTTGCATTTTTACAGCAACTGGAAGACAAACTCCTTACCAGAAATGGAAACTCATGTGATATCATTACACTGCATATGAATTATTAATGTTTATAATCTTTTTTTGCCAATTAGGTATTCAAGAAGGTTCCTGTTGACATCATGTTTGACATCATAATGCTTCATCATTCTAAAAGCTTAATGAAATAAATTATTGCTAGAAAAAGAGAGAGAGATCAAACACACTTTTTTTTTTTTGCACTCAGGGGAATACTAGAAGCCAACTGGATAATGAAGATATTGTTTATCATTGATGTACAAAAAGGAATGAAAAATAAACATTAAAAACCCCAGTGCTGTAAATGCGACCAAATGGCCAAGACTTTCTTTTCCTACCCAAGCACTCAGAAAGAGAAGAGGAGCCGCACAGCTGACAACTGTCACGCACACAGGGAAAAAGAATTCTTATTCTCAAAAGCAAAAGGAATTTTTTTTTACACCATCATCACATCCATGTAAGGGAACAGAACATGTGAACTTTACAATTGAAACCAACCATAGACCATTGAGTGGGAAAGTAATGGGATACTATTAAGTATTTGGGGGGTAATTGTGTGATAATACACTCTATAGTGTTTATATAAATATACCTGATCTAATTTCAGTGTATAATCTCCGAGGTTTGTGTCATGCATATTCATGTGGAATCACTGAAATATCACTCTCCTTTCCAACATTCCTAGTAATGACTTGGAATAAATTAAGCTCTTATTTGGAAATCTTGTTGATAGAGTGACTTAAATTCCTCCCCAGGTCAAGCCTTTTAACACTTAAGCCAAGTAGCACGAGATTTGTTCAAGTTTATAGTAACTGCTAATAATCGGCACCCATTTTCTCCACCAGTTTTTTTACTCCATTTGGTTTCTAAGTAGCCTCTTGAGAAAGGCATTTAGACGAAGAAAAATAGACTCATTCATTATTTTTTTTCGTTCAACAAACACCCAGTAGCTGGGATTGCCGGGTATTAAAAAATGCTCCTATGAAAGGAAAAAATATATAAGTTTCTCTCGAGCAACCGAAATGAAATACCGCAGAGCTCATGAGCAGCCACCATTCTTGACTATGCTTCAGGCCTTCAAATCCCCTTTCAAAACCCCACGTTAAAAATGTTGCTAAATATAGCCTTCTTAGCACCTTGAAATTTCTTCTAATGGTAACTTTATGTTACTGCTGGCAGGAGACCCAGAAAGCAGCAAACAAAAGCAAATTTTGTGTCCACCACATGCCTCTGTAACAAATATTTAATTGAATCCAGGTCTCTACTCTTCAGATACACTGCTAATATTCAAAAGTAAGAAAATAAACTTATTCCTGATACATAGTAGGCATGTATTAAATGGTATTTTTATGTTAACAGTGATCACAATTATTACTAGAAAAACATCACAGCCATTAGTAAACACTGGTTAAGTTGTATGTCGCAAAATGAGATTCCATTTTACAAAAATGAAGTTCATGGAAAGGCAGCCCACTATCCCTCCTGTTCCTCCAGTGTGGCTGCACTTCGTTCAGGGAAGACCCAGAGCTTCCTCACACTGGGCCAACTGTTGAATGTATTTTTACTACATACAATTGTGTCTTTGTCAAGGAATCATAGAATGGTCCCTGGTAATCTACTGACTACATAAGAGCTGTGTGTATCTAACATTAAGAGTTTAAAGCCGTATTTTTTCTCTGCACAATGAGATGTGCTATTGCTCTTGGGTTTGCTATAAAGCAATTAATCTGACACAGTGAAGTCCTCTTGGATGAAATCGTACTTTGAAAACATATCGACGAGCACTCTTGGAATAGATTTTCATCAAGCACTATTTAGAGACTGCCTTAACCATCCATTCCACATCCTCACAATCCCACCACCCACCACCCACCCCCACCCCGGAAGATATGTATGCAGAAGCACCATCCTGAGGCAGCTGCCCTGAACTGCTGGCGTTCCAAACTCTGACTGGGTTCTCTCAATAATGTCCAGGAGACAGTCATCCCAGAGAAACACTATAGTAACAACAGGTTCCACTTGGCTCTCCCCTAGTCCCTTTCTATAGTTCTTCAAACGTAAACAGCCTGGTTCATTCACAAATCCCTGCACTGGGCCACTGTGCAGAGAACTCCATCCAGACTAGCTGACTTACAGGTAAAAATCAGAACCCGAGGTTCTCCAGCATCCTGGTGCTGAGCCTGCACCGCATACAGACCTAGCTCAGTGCTCAGATTTCATTCAGAGGAACTCGCATGCTCTTGGTGATGCATACCCATCCCTCCAGCTGCATCCATTGGGCCACAGCTGCCCTCCCTTAACAAGAAACAGGCCGCCCCAACTGCTTTCCGCTGCGCTGCACTCTGCACCTGTCCCCACCCCAGGACCAGCTTAGGTTTGTTTCCCTGCACCCTCCAGGATCTTTTTCATCTCCAATTCCCTGGGCCCTCGCCACCAGCAAAAAAGAAAAAGAAAAAAAGAAACGAAAAGTAAACTCCGCCTTAGCAACACCCTCCCCCAATCGATCGCCCAACTCCCGCACGAGCCCCCCTCCCCAAGGCAGACCCGACGGATAACCCCCCAACAGCCAGCATTTACCTTGACGCTGGTGTAGCTAGTCTGGGTCTCGGCCTCGGCGCTGCTGCAGCAGTGGCGCCTCCGGCCCCGGCAGGTGGTCGTGGCGGGGCCCGAGGACCCCGTGCTGCTGCCGCTGCCCAGTTCAGCCCGAGATCTGCGGACTCGGACAGCGCCCGGGGGTCCCGCCGCGCGACTCGGGGGCATGGCGTCGGCGGCGTCGGTCTGCACGAAGAGGCCGTGCAGGGGCGCCGTGGGGCCCTGCGACACGCTGCTGGTCTGGCGGGGCGAGTTGGACTCATCCGAGTCCCGGCAATAGATCACACCGCTCTGCGAGACATGGATGCTGGGGGCGCAGCCCATCCCTCTGCCGGGCTCCCCCGCGCGCGCCCGCCCGCGCCCCCGGGCCACCCGGACTCGGAGCTCCCACGGCCACCTGCAGTGAGGGGGCGGGCGTGGTGACGGTGGTGCCCAGACTGAGCGCCCCCCAGTCTGGGTAGCCACCGCTCTGTCGGGCTCGCCTCCGTGCCCCCTGGCGAGCGTCCAGGGGCAGCGCGCGTCACCCCAACTTTCCCTCCCGGGCCATCTTCCTCCCGGAGCGGCAGAGCGCGCACACACGGCCCGCGCGCCCCAGCGGCCGCCACCCTCCCCGCCGCAGCGCCCCAAACGCGCGCCCCGCGCCTCCGCCCTCTGCTCCGCCCGCGCCTCGGCCCGCGCCGCCCACCAACTCCCCACACTCTGGCCAGGGCGCCCGCCCGCCGGCCGGCTCAGTCTTCCCACTTTCGGTCCTTGCACGTCCCCTCCCAGTCTTGGTCCTCCTCGGGGTCCCCAAGGGCTACCCCACTGCACTCTTCTCCCTGCCGCACAGTGCCTGGCAGCACGCCTCAGTGCCCTCCCGTTCTTGGCTGCCCAGAGGCCTTGTCCCTTGGGGAGCTCCTTGTCCGCAAGGCCCCCTAGTGCTCTAACCCCTCTCCCCCTAGTCTGCACTAGCCCTGCTCCAGGCCAAGAATAGCTGGGTAGACCTTCGGGTAAGTCTCTTCTCAAGAACACCCTTTTCAACACATCCCTGAGTTGTCCCCAGAATGCCCTATCCAAACAGCAGGAAGCACATAGCTCAGGCCCACCAAGCCCATTGACTTGGTTGTCAACACACTTGACTTGGAATTAAGAGACCCAATTTTTGCATAGCTCAACAGCACCCACCTCCCCCCACATACTAATTCTAGAATTCAGCTGGGTGGTGGCCCAACCTTTGGAAAAAAAACCCATTCCCTGTCTGCAAATCCTTCAGAAGTGCATGCCAAAAGATGGGCTATCCCACAGGGGAATACAATCCTTATTTCCGTGGGAGATCCAAGCTGTCTGCATGTGGTTTTCTGTTCACTTGTCTGTTGCAGTCATTTTGTTTGTTGTTTGATTTGGTTCTCCCCCCACCCCCACCCCAAGTCTTGAGTTCTTCTCTGGGTGTCACTAAGCCAGCCTCCCATTTTTCTTCTTCCTCCTGGGGACCTCCCTCAGCTGTAGCAGTGAGGGCCACACTGCTAGAGAAGCAATTCTGCTGTGTGACATAAGGTGGAAATCCATGTCCCAGGTCCCCAGGCACTACTTGCCTACTTAAGGTCTCCTTCAGTAATTTCTGCCGCAACCACAGTGGCCCAAGGGAGAAAGTGAGATGGTCTGAATAAGGGCTTCACTTAGAGCTCTACAAGGACAAATTTCAACGCAAAATACAAAGTATGCAGTTCAAAATAATGTCATCAGTCTCCTCCTCTCACCACACCTCCCCATCCCCATCAACTCATAGTTGTCAGAGGAAGATGTCTGATGATGTCTTCTGACTGCCAAATCAAAACATGAGAGACATCTCTCCACTGCTGACAGTCCACTCTGGGGATGATAGTTTACATCTATAGTTCTAAAACTTGGGAGGCTGAGGCCAGTCTGATCTTCATGCGTTCTAGGCCAGCTTTGGCCTACAGGGTGAGATTCCAATCTCTGAACAGAAACATCACTACGTTCCAAGTTCAGATAGAGAGAAGGAAACAGAATGGAGCTTATTCTACTTTTGTTTGATCCCAGGTTAGCTGTAACTTTCTTCTTCGCTTTAATGACACAAAAGACTTGATCTTCAGTTAATCTTCAGTAATTTCTGCCACACCCACAGTGGCCCAAGGGAGAAAGTGAGATGGTGATCAGGCGTCCATACCAACTGTGTCAGTGATCTTGGATGAGGCACTCCCCCACTTACAGAAGGGCATGCCCAGCAGTGGAGGTGTAACTCAGAGCCCTTCTTTCTTCACATGGCTGCTTCCCCACAGTACCCTTGCATGTTGATTGACCCTCATACAGTTAAGAATGCCACAGTTACCCAGGAATTTACTTAAACCTATGTCTGATGGCTACTCTCTGCCTTTCTTCCAGCGAATCACTAAAAGATAAACTATATCAGAGCTAAATTACAAGAAAGCCCCTTCCCCCAAATCTCCATCTCAACTCCAGGTGCAAGTTTAATCATTCACCACGTGGTTCCTGCACACCCATCTCAGGCATCATCTGTCAGGAAACTGAACATCACATAATTCTCATGCCACAGCCATGTTCAGGGTTTCCTCAAGGAATTACTCAATGGAGCCCCTCATTGAAGAAAAAAGTCCCGGTGCTGCTTCAGAAGGCTAGACTATGATAAAAACACAAACTATACTCTCTCTTCTGGTGGGGAGATTAGGAGATGAATCATGCTGCACAGACATCCAGAAACAAATTTAGGTTGAACTTATACATTTTTAAAAATGAGTAAGCCCCGGGGGTATGACCTCAATATAGCTAGTGAGTAGGACCAGACAGAGTTAGGAGGCTAATTGAACATTTCATGTTGGTTGAATGTGACTCCTCCATTGGATAGGAGACAGAAGGGGAAGTAATTTAGATATCCATTTTTACAATCCATTTTCAAACCAGCCACAACTTCCACCTCCATGTCTGGCTAGGTAAAAAGAAAAGAAAATATCTGTCCCTATAATCTCCAAGTGTTCTCAGTGGGAACCTGTGACTTGCCCCCATGACAAGGACATATCTGAGCTAATCACTGAAACTTACAGGAGTGTATAAATGGAGGAGAAATGGGAGTCTGAAGTCATTTCCCCAGCTAAGTTCTGAGCCCTGAGTGTTGGCTTCATGAAGAGATCTCCAAACTGACTCCCTCGCAAGGACACCAGTGCCACCCAGGGTAACAGCAGTCTCCTTACGCACAGACACCGCAGCATTCCTTTAGGCCCAAGTTGTAAAATAAGGTCAGGAAACCCAACATTAGAAAAAGAAATTAATTAAAGTGAGAAAATTTTAGCAACAATGTCCAAGAAGCAAATGGAAAGAAAGCTAACTGAATTTAAAAAAAAAAAAAAAACAAACTTAAAAAGAAACAACTTATCTAATGTCCAAGGTCAGCAGAGTGGCTTCTATGTTTTATAATGATATTAAGTAAGCACTTACTGCAAAATTATGACCCAGAACACTGCAGGATCTTGAAGAATTAAGGTCCATTCCAATTCTAAAATGAGATGAATCTCCCAGAATTCCTCTCAAGGTAGCAGAAAATGTGATTAATCCATTTTGAATCCTTTTTAACCACAAAGGTTAAAACAACCAAAGCCACCTGATTGATCTTTAGATAACCAAACATTTAATCAACTGATCAACCTTACAGAAATTCTGGGTTCAAACAGTGTTCCTCCTAGGGGTCAGATGGCACCATTTACTAGGCAACTGGAGAAGGTTCACTGAACTCATTTGAAGGGATTATTCTGAAACCTGACTCTGTAACCTTGGGGAAGTCATTTCACTTCTGGGCTTCAATTTCCTGCATAATCTCTGGCCTCTCCAAATCATGGACATTTGGGATGCTAAGAAAGCTTTCCTCCTCTTAAAAGATAATTTTTATTTTAAAATCGTGGACCTTGTTTTTAAGCTGAAAGAGAAGTACCAATCCCTGACAGCATATCAGAATCACTCGGAAGAATTGGTCAAAAATAACGGTAATTCCACATTGCAGGTATTCAGGGCTGATCCCGTACCTGCCATTTCTAAGAAAGTAAATCTAGTGTAACCTGCCCTCACCCCTCTTGGTGGGACCATACAAGCGTAATTATATAGGGCTATGGAACCCACACAGGGAGGCCACTCCCTACCACAAGCTGTGCTCTCACCATCCCTCTATCTGCTGCCACTAACATTGGCTAGATAGAGGTGGCAAAGAAAGAGGCAAACACATGGTGGCTCAAAGCTGGTGATCTCAGAGCTTACTAGAGCAGGATACCAGACCCTAGACCCAGTAAAGACATCAGATGCTCCACACCAGCTGGACCCAACATGGCTGATGTAGATGACTACAAAGATGTTCTTTGCCTCACGATAATACCATCTCTATAATATAACCTGTAAGTGTGCCTACCCATCACGTATCTGATGCCACATTAGGAATATCTCATATGAGTACAGAAAGAGCGTGAACAGTGCTATGTGGAAAAAGCACTGTGGGGAATTCACACCCACGCCTAGAAGGCCTGGCCTTGCCCTCACCTTCACTATGATAACCCAACCTTCCATCAGTTTGACCATCAAAGTAACTGTCCAAAATAGTTCCGTGCTACTACTGTCTGCATCTACTCAACCTTTGAGCACAGTGCCTTTGCCTATAATAAGGCCTGGCCTCACCCTCACCTTCACTATGATAACCCAACCTTCCATCAGTTTGACCATCAAAGTAACTGTCCAAAATAGTTCCGTGCTACTACTGTCTGCATCTACTCAACCTTTGAGCGCAGTGCCTTTGCCTATAATAAAGTCCCTCCCATTTCTTCATTTGTCTTTGCTTCCAATTCTTTCTTTGATGGAGACAAGAACTTAGAAACACTGGGCAGAGGTCTCACCCTGGGCTCTCTTCCCTCCTAACACTACCACCCGGGCTTCCTGCTGTTTCCCCAGAAGACCTAGCATTGATGGGGAGGTGGAGCCAATCAGGCTCCCACCTCCACAACTGCATGGCTACTTCCTCCCTTCCTTAAGTCTCTTTTGCAATGTCCCCTACTCCACGTTTCCATCCACAACTCCCATTTAAAACTTTCTTCAGCCTTCGTTCATTTGTCTGTGCCCCTCCTGAATCCCCTTGGCCTGCAATGTTTCTAGTTTCGTAGCATATGCCACCTTCCATTTTACTAGATAATTAGCTCACTTGTAATATTTACTGTCTATCTTCTCTCACCAGAATCTAGGTTCTCCATAGGCAGGATTTTTCTAGTTTATTGTTTATTTTTTTATCTCATACCTTTGTTGTACCAATGCCTAACATATAGCCAGCTATGTACTTGAGGTGGTTAGAATATGCTTGGCCCAGGGAGTTGCATTTTTTGAAGATGTGGCCTGGTTGGAGGAAGTATGTCACTGTGGGGGTGCGCTTTGAAGCTCCGCCCAGTTTAGAAGAGTAAGAAATCTCCTAGTAGCCTTCAGATGAAGATGTAGAACTCTCAGCTTCTCCTGTACCATGCCTGCCTGCACACTGCCATGCTCCCGCCTTGATGATAATGGACTGAACCTCTGACCTGTAAGCCAGCCCCAATTAAATGTTGTCCTTCTAAGAGTTGCCTTGTTCATGGTGTCTGTTCACAGCAGTAAAACCCTAACTATGATAGTACTCAAATATTTGTTGAATAAAAGAATGAATTGTTTCTTTGCCTTCTCAGCTCTGAACTGCCACAAGTCAAAATTAAAGGAGCGATTGTTTTAATAGGAAATTTCATGTTCTGTGATTTTAGTTTTTAAAGTCAATGAATGTGTTCAACTTGAAAATATTCCTTTTAGAAATAAAATCATCTGTATAGATTGTTATATCAGTGCTAGTTATGGTAATGAAGTGTGAAAAAAATCCATACATCAAACACTTAAGGAGCAGCCCAGCGAACTGTTTAAATAAAAATTAGATTAGAAAGCAATATAATATACACATATCAATTACAAATATGGAAAACTATATGTAATTATTGAGGCTCATAAGTGAATGTCAAATATGATCTAAAACTTGCATTAAGACAGTCTAAATGAATTAGTGTGATGTTACCTAATTGTCTTCTTTTTTAAAAAAAATGTCAAGTTATCGTTTATAGGCTTTCATTGGTAAATTTTTCCATCGAATCAGCAGAGAGATGGTAGGAGAAGAACCCAGAGAATGTGAAAAGAGATGAAAAAAGTCATGGATACATAATTACAGGGAAACACAGAACCAGACCCACAAAAACACTCAGAGAGTGAGAGACAAAGAAAGACATAAGCAGACATTTTTAGGGTGGAATATTCCTGGCTAGTGCATTTATAGATGCAGCTTTTCCAAGAGAAAAAAAAAAAAAACTTGTATTTTTAATTATGCTTGCATCACTTTTTTGATTTTTTTTTTTTTTTTTGCCAGAGACCAAATGAAATTAGGGAAAGGCTTTGGCCCATAGGACAGTTCTTTCTTGCCAATTGTAGAAAATGAAAACAAGGACGATGAGGGAGGAAAGTTGGTGAACATCTCTGACTTCCTTAGGTCAACAGCACCAAACTTGCAGGGCAGTGAGTACCAGACCCTCATCCGCATCGTATAGCAGTGACCTGTCCTTCTCATGAACCAAAATACCACAAGGAAAGGTTGGACCAGCTCCCAGGAAGAATTCTATAATCCCTGTGCTCTTTGTCTCCAGGTCCTCTTGGCCCAAGCAATCAGGCTATGAAGGATGGAACATTCATTTCCAAGTGTCCTGTAATGTACATTTCACAAGAAAGTCCAAGACATAAAAGGATATTCAAATGAAACTCGGGAAGAGCCCACTCCACAAAGGAGTATCCACAGCAGTCAGGGAGTTAGGGTTTTCAAGAAACAACACCACGTAATAAGTAAGGTACAAGGGCGGCAAAATCAATGGTACTGGCATTCTTTTCTGGTTATAAAGATAATTGGGAAAGGCTTGCAAGAGAACGAGGATTGCTAGCTAGACCCTGACAAGGGACTTACTAAACCAGAGGAATCAGTATGAGCAAAGAGACAGAGGCACATCTAACCTTGATGGAACTAAAGTCCTTGAACACACTGGACAACTAGACAGTGACTCCTGAGCCAGGGACGATAAAGGAAAGAGACAGCAAATGCCCACTGATGAAATTGCCTTTCTGTGTAGAAGTTGCCTATATGTTCTGCTTCCTTTACAGAACTACCCTGTGTGACAATCTACATTAACAAAACAAATCTATTCATTGTCTAGCTAAAGATGTTTTCCAAGTAATAAAGTCTTGGCTTCCCTTAAATATGGTTCCTTTAATATTCATATATAGTACTTGAGATTTTTTTAGACATTCTGAACTAAGGTGCATATTTTTTATTTACATAAAAAGGTTACTGGTAAGATCAATATATAAAGTAAGGTGTGGTGTATATTTGTGAATGCGCAATGCATGTAAGTGTAAGATCTCCTAAATGCCTCAGGGGTAAGGTTTGCAGTCCAGGTTGGTTTGAATGTCCTAATTTGTTGTCTGTTGTTGTGTCAAACACAAAGCCAACTTGGAGAAGAAAGGGCTTACTGCATCTATTTCACCTCCATCACTGTCAGTTATTAAGAGAAGTCAGGGCAGACCCTTGGAGCTAAGCACTGAAGCAGAGGCCATGAAGGAACAGCACCTATTGGCTTACTCCACATAGCTTGCTCGGCCTGCTTTCTTAAACAACTCTTAAACCACTTATCAAGGATGGCACCACCCACAAATAAGTAGGCTGGACCTTTTAACATCAACCATTAATGAAGAAAATGTCCCACAGACTTGCCTACAGGCTAGTCTGTTGGAGGCACCCTCTCTCAATTGGGTTCCCTCTCTCCAGATCACTTGAACATATGACAGGCTGATAGAAAACTAATCAGCAAATTGGATGCTGTTGCTTAATCCCAACACCGGGCAGGAGAGTGGTTTAAATTAAAGGCCAGCCGACGCTACAGAGTAAGTTCCAGGCCATCCTGGGCTACAGAGTGAGACCCTGTTTGAAAACAAGCAAGCAGAAAACAGCAAGCAAACAAGTCTAGGGTTCTAAGCAGGCTCACCCCTGCTGGGATGCACACACCTTGACAGGTACACCATTTACTCCAACTCATCCCATAATCCACTCACTCAGCAAATATTGAGACCCTACTATGTATTACATGATACATAGTAGGGTCCACACCAGAAAATAAGAAGGAAAGAATCTCAACTTCTATGAATTTAGACCATTGGGGTGGAAGATTAGAAAGATAAACAATGAATTCTCTGGGAGTGGTGAGGTATTTAAGAGTGTTGAAATATGTCTAAGAGGCCTGGCATGCTGATATACACGTAAAACCTCAGCTCTTAGGGAACAGAGGCAAGAAAATTGCTGCAAACACAAGGCTGGCTTGGTGTCTACAGTGAGGGCCACACCAGCTAGAGCTTCACAGTAAAACTTTGTCTATAAATAATAGATAGATAGATAGATAGATAGATAAATTTGATGTGATAAATCCTGAAGTAGGGCTATAGATATTTTCTCAGAGAAGAGGACACTTAGGCTAAGAATATCAGAAAACGTTATCAAATAGACTCTTCCTTCTTTTTCATCTGCATACCTAGGACACGAAGTCCTACCACTACCCAGGGCTCCATGAGAGATATGAAGAAGGACATCTGACAACCCAGGCAGGAACATACATATGTATATACAAGTGTGTTCATACTTACCATGAGATTAAAACCCTGACTCAAGAGAGAAAGATGAGTTTGGGTACAGAGAACTAGAATGTCACCAAGAAAATAGGGTGTGGTTCCTTGGAATGGAGGGTTGAATAACTAGAAAAAGGGGCATTACTGAAGACTTCCATGAAGACCTAGAGGTAGCAATACTTGAATTCTTGAAGAGCAATAAAAATGGAGGTTCAAATGCCTTGTGCTGAACCTGCTATGAACCCCGTAAGGAATGCACCTGTACATACAGTGGATGCTTACCCCAAATGTGCATTTTGTGGGGTCCAGAAGTTTGAGTCTAGAGACCAGAAAGGGTCCACTCAATACCAATGCTGACACTTGCCCCCAGAATAGGACTAGAATATGAAGCAAGACATCAAGAAGGTCTTTTACATCTACTGCTGGGCCTGAAGAACTTAGCAACTAGGAAGAATAAACAGTATTGTTTAAAGGACCAGAAGGGAGCAGAGAGGCAGGTCAGCCAGCCTCTAGGTACTCACGGTCAACCAATGAGTACGTGGCTCACCCTTTCTCAGTGAGATGAAGAAAGTCATCTCTTTGCCAAGACTTCCTTCCGTGGGCTTCCCTACAACCAGGTCCACCCAGGGATGTTAGTTTCTTGCGTCCTGTTTGGATTGCTAAAGTCAACCTTTGAGAGTTTTGCTGTAAGAACAGCTTTTAAATCCTTGGAATTTCACTTCATTACCAGTTCCAGGTGCTGGAAGATGGCAGCTCAGCCTGGGAGCCCTGCATTAACACCTCCTGTGGATATTGTATCTTAATCCTCTTGCTTTGGCTGCTAGGGAAGTTTTAGAAGCCTTCTAACAGGAAGCATCTAACTTCTTGGAATCTGACATTTGCTCTGCAGCATAGCACTTCCGGTGTTATATCATTAAATGTCTCCAAGGCAACGGTAGCTGGGGCATGACCGATAACTTCTTCATACCTCATATCATAGACAGAAATAGATTAAGTCACATGGAAGGAAGCTTTCCGGGTTCTCCAAACCAGTGGCAACCAAACTTTAGCATATATCAGAGTGGGCGATCTGCTAGAGCACAAATTGCAAGACCAGAGAACGTGTGTTCCTAACTCCAACCTGAGTAACAAGACTGCCACTTATGTGAAATCGCACTTTAAAAACCACTTCTATACCCAAAGTAGGATATTGCAGACAAAAGCAGTGGCTGAAGCAGAAGTCCTCACATATAATCATTGATTTTTCTGGGACACAACTTGTACTTGAAGCTTCCAGCTTCCCTCCACAGAGAATTGCATTGAACACTATCCGATGAAGGACAAGATGGTAGACTTGGGGTGTCTCCAATCACTCCTTCTGAGCTCTGGAAGTCTGCAGAGGACTGGTTTACTCACAGAAGTCAATATGATTTTTTTTTTATACACAACAGCAATGGATTCTCAGCTGAGCATTTGATTTTGTTTTTTTCTTACTATAAATGATCCAAACCCAGGAAGACAAGTCCATTGAGGTGTTTTAAGGACAATAAAGTTTTGTTAAAAGAGGCCTGGGGTTGGGGCAGAGGAAGTGAGGAGATTGGGAGAAGAGATAATATAAATTTGGTCCAGTGTATAGACACAAAACAGATAAAAACTATTTCTATAATACTAGCCACCATGTGGGAACAGCTCAGTAGAAACAGCTTTGAACCCCACATGCCTTATTTCTCTGGGTTGTTCTTGTGTTTGTGTCTTCAGATATGAAAATTTTCAATACCCCCTTTCTGTTTACCATTGACCTGAACTCCCACCTAGTGTATCTAATTACTTGCTTTCTCTAAGCATTGTGTCTCCCACTTGTAGAAGTTATAAAAACCCAACATAAGCCTTTGACAAAGAAATATGGCCAGTGCTGTGCACAACGCAGTTCTCACTGAGATCTCAAAGCTTTCATATCCATGAGTCTATTCCTGCTTAAATCACCAGCTGTTACAAATGTCCCTTCCCAGGGAGCCATAAGCCATGCCTACCCCTCCCTGCAGGTCCCAATGACCAACCAAGCTACAACTCCACAAAGGTTTACTCTGCAGGAACCAATGAGCCTGTAGGGCTTACTTACAGATCCTAAGTGGGGGATTACTGGAATATGAGGGGTGCTCCCCTGCAAAAGCTCACACTAGAAAGTCTTTACCTGTGGGGTGGCCTGCATCCTCTTAGTCTTCTCCAGTCTCTATATTCTAGCCACTCCACAAGGCCAAGTGTAGTTAGGGTAGAGTTTGCATACAACAGGTGGTAGGAGCTCACAGGTGAGGGCCCTGTGATTTAGGAGGAGGAGAAGTAAACAGTCAACAAGCCCAGCTGGAATGATCTTTTGTAAGTAGGCACAGCCAAATGCCCCGAGATTCCAATTGTTTGGCTAAGAGGATATTCCTATACAATACCAGCATAAACATTGCCTTAAACACACGTGCACGCGCGCGCGCGCGCACACACACACACACACACACACACACACACACACACAACTTATACGCACATATACACACACTCACACACACACTTGCACACTTACACAATTCATACACACATTCACACTCACATATACTCAAATATACACACTCACATACACAACTCACGCTTACACCCTCTATAGATTCTTGAAACAAAAGTGACTCATTGTGACATATGTGATATGAGAGTCATTTTTGGATGACTCCAAGGAAACAGCTCCTTTGGACACAACAGAAAAGTGACACATACGGACTCACAGCAGATGTGACAGCATGCACAAGACCTATACAAGCACAAACCAGATCAGATGTCAGCACAGAGAGGGGAGCAAGGCATGAAATCCCACCCCCAGCCTTGGAACTATTGGCAGTTGTTACTGCTGTGAGAAGACATTTGATTTTCTCTCAGTGTATAGTCCCTGGCGAGCCAAGCATGCTCCCATGATAGACCACTCTTCCATGAACATGTGGACAGTAGAGACTTGCCTGGAATGGGAGAGATAGAAGTAACAAAGCTGGGTGGATAAGGAAACAGGGCGGGTACAGGAAGAGCTTAAGGAAGGAAGGATGGAGACTATGATGGAGAATATGATCAAAACACATAGTATGAAATTTAAAAAATCTAATCAAAAAAGAAATGTAAAAATGCTAGCTTTGGGAGCTAAAACCACAGGACTCTTAAAAACCTGTAAACCCCACCCTTAGAGGTATGAGTTCAAGATTAGCTTGATAAGACTAACTAAAAAACAATAATGTACTGAAGTGCAGATTCAAGTAGCAACACAGATTGGCCTTGTTAAAGGAGCCAGATAAAAAGCCACAAAGGATGGTCCATTTGCGCCAAACATCCAGTCTACGCTGACATATCAATCAGGTGGTTGCCAAGCTTTGGAAGTTCTGAGCACGGGCTTTTCCTTGCAGAGTGGTATTTTAAAACAGCTGGGGCTGGGTGGGAGTTGTGCTTGCCCAGTGTGAAGTCAGGCGTATTTCATCAGACACTTTAAAATGGCGACTTTGACACTGTGCATGTTTTATTACAATAAAGCAACATAATTCATCACTTCACTAGAATAAAAGAAAAACACCTAAAAGCTTCTAATAAATGCAGGGGAAACATCTGACAGCTCCCTCCATATGCTTCATATCTAGATAAGAAATCTCGATAAACCTTTTATTAAAGGCCCTTTCTTCCATCCACAGCATCAGAAAAGAAAGAGAAGGTGTGATCAGTATCATCCTTAGTGGGAAATTCCTCAGTGCCTCTCACATCAAAGCACAGGAGTGTAACACCTCACACCTATACTAGAGACCCTGCCCACTGCACTAAAGCAAGAAAAGAAAGGAGACTCAGGCTGGACAAGGATTCTTCAGAAGCATACAAAAATGCACAGGAACCCCTAAAGACTGCAAAACAACCACCAGACCCAAAAAGGGAGTCCAGCAAACCCTAGACCACAAGGCCAATAAACACAGGTCACCTGTTTTCTATATGCTAGTAATGAGGAATTGGGAAATTGACATTCTAAGCGCCATTTATGATGATGTTGGGAAGCACAAGCCTTTCCCCGCGACTCTCCTTGCTAAAAGCTAAAACACCAATAAAAAGGTGTGGGAAACCCCGGCTCGGCTCGTCAAGCTCCGCTCGGTTCCTTGGCAGCCGTGTTGTTGTTGCCGGGACAACCAACAAAAATGGTTGGATCTACTTAATGCCATTCCGATCTAGAAACTGACCAAATGGTTCTAAAACTTGAGTACAAAGGATCTACGATAACTCAGTGAATTCTGCAAACACAGTTGAAAGGTGAAGCCTGCTTCTAAGGTTGAGTAGAAAGCCACAGTGAACAAAGCAGACGCTGGTGGTATGGTGACAGACAAACAGGAAGATGGAACACTATACTGTCCAGGTACAGCATCACGCGTCAAGCCAGCTTCAGCAACACTTCCATGGAACTCACTGGGAGGACAGAGTCTGTCAGCAGTGGCGCAAAGCTGACTGCACACAAAACGATGGAACAAAGTAAGATCATGAGTAAAATCTCTTGCCCTTACGTTACACCATGCACAAACATTAGCCACATGGGTCATAGAATTCAGCAAAGAGTCTGAGGCTTAGAAACTTCTAGAAGTAAACATAGATGTTTACAAATGTGGAGTTGTCAAAGATCGCTTAGGGGGAAAAATGTAAAAGGAATGTGCCACAGAAAGGAGGAAAGTGTGTCTGGTAGGCCAACAGAAGCTTGGCAGTCTGTTCTTGTAAAATGCCTTTAAGAGAAGAAAAGGGCCTGGAGAGATGGCTCAGAGGTTAGGAGTACTAGCTGCTTGCTCTTCCAGAGGTCCTGAGTTCAATTCCCAGCAACCATATGGTGGCTCACAACCATCTGTAATGGGATCCGATGTCCTCTTCTGGTGTGCCCGAAGACAGTGACAGTGTACTCATATAAATGAAATAAATCTTTCTTTAAAAAAGAAAAGAAAATGGGAAGTCATTGACTGGGAGGAAAATATATCTGGGGTACATTTACCTCACAGGATTAGAGATAGGTGTGGGGACAGTGGTTGTCAGAGAGAGAGAGACATATAAATACACAGAGACACATATGTGGACAGGCACACACATTCCTGCAAGTTGATAATCACAGGATAAAAATCTAACTCAAAACAGGATACAATTTTTAATAATCTCACAATATCAGAAATAAAAATGGACAGTAATCACATGGAAAATGTTCACTGACTGTCACCAATGAAGTGAATGAACGACAAAGATATTTCACTACATGTCTACTGCTGTGGCGAAAATGCAGTTGTTACAGATTCTCCTATATGGTTACTTATATTGTGAGTTTTCTTACTAAATATACAGCATTTACTCACTTTGTGCATTTCCTTATTAAATATACAGCACATTCACCCTAGAACCATACTTCTATCACTAGTCATTTATGTCTAAAAGCATCTCTCTAGGTGTTCAAGGCAGCTTTTTAAATACTTTCCCTGACCTGAAAACTATTCAAAGGTCCATGAGTCCAGGAATAAATGAATTGTAGTACACACATACAACAAAACTAAAAGACCTGAATTGGCAAACTTCAGATTGTGTGTGTGTGTGTGTGTGTGTGTAATACTGAGTGAAAGAGAGCAGCCACAAAGGGTTACATATATGTGGTACTTTTCTCATTACCTAAGACCAAAAGAATGAAGGGAGGAAGGTTTCAGTTGTGTGTGGTATGAGGTGAGGTGCAGGCCGCCATGGAGGGTAGGCACGGTGACAGGAATGGCCCTTGGCTGTGGCAGCAGAACTGGGGGGCTGCTTGCTCATATTACAGTGGCATAGGAAGCAGAGATGAGGACAGAAAGCAGGGCAAGGTCACACAGCCTCCAGACCCTCTCCACAGTGACCCATTTCCTCTAATTAGTCCTAACTTCCATTGGTCCCGCAACCTCCCAAAACAGTGCTACCATCTGGGGACCAACTGTTCAAACATTTGAGCCTAGTTATTTATGGTGGGCATTTGAATCCATTACAACCCATGGTATAATTGGCATAGACAAATAAAGGCAACTCTGTCCACAGTAATAGAAAGATCAGCGGATGCTTTGTGACTCTGGTCATGAACTGACTCTAAGAAGGCAGAGTCGTTGGAACTAGATTATATCACACAATGGTAATGATTGCACATTACACAATGAAATTCTTCCTCAAATCTTAAGAATGGAGCCAGGCGGTGGTGGTGCCTGCCTTTATCCCAGTACTTGGGAAGCAGAGGCAGGAGGATGGCTGAGTTCAAGGCCAGCCTGGTCTATGGAGTGAGTTCTAGGACAGCCAAGGCTATACAAAGAAACAAAAAAACAAACAAAAAACCAAAAAAACCTTAAGAGTGGAGACCAGATGTGATGGTCTACACCTTTAATCCTAGGTCTTGGGAGATAGAGGCTGGTGGACCTCTGTGAGCTGGTGGCCAGTCTGACTTGTACAGTGAGTCCCATGTCATTACTACATAGTAAGATCCCATTTTAGAAAAATAACCTCATATATTGTATACTTTGAAAAGTATGTGGTTTCGTTTATTGTAAATACATATACTTCAAGCAAAAAAAATTTAACTTGCAGCATCATTTAACGTTACAAATAGAACTGTTATCTCCCCAAATCCCTAGTGGAAACCATAATGCCTGATGAGACTGTACTTAGAGAGGAGGCTTCAGCAAGGCAGTTAAGGTTAAGTGAGGATAAGGAAGCTTAATCCTCTTATAAAGGAGTGCCTTCATAAGAAGAAACACTGTAATGTTCACACACACATATATGCACAATGCAGACATGCATGTGTGCACATGCACACACACATGCACACTCACATATATGCATGCACAAGCATGCACACATGCAAACATATATACATATGCAAATGCATGCACACACACATGCAGATAAAGTGTGTGTGTAAGAGAGAGAGACATAGCAGGATGACGATGGGTGTGAACAAGTCAGAAAGAAACATCTCACCAGAACACACCCAGCATCCAGCACCCAGCACCCAGCACCCAGCACTCAGCACCTAACACCCAGCACCCTGGCTTTAGACTTTCAGTCTTCAGAACTGAGAACTTAATTTCAGTTGCTTAGGTCATCCCAGGGTGATATTTTGTTACAGTAACCTGTGAGAAGACGACACATCTCAGTTCCTGAGCATGAGAAAATAACAACCGAACACTCTTGTCAGAGTATCCATGGATCTGGAGAGTCTTCAGCCAGATGAATATGTGCTGGATATGTTTTCTAGAATATGTGCTGAGAGACTTTCTAGTATCGTTTCTACAGAGGGTCTGTATGGGGCAAGTGGAGCATGCCATCAGACGGAAGAACTGGTAAGGTCGAAGCAAGTTCAAAACCCTGGTAAATCTCATAATTGAGAACGGCAGGGGTTGGAACCAGCTCAAGGCCAGGCTCTAGCTGTTCTGGAATGTGTAGCCATGACACCATATTGAGAGGGCCATGACAACCAGTCATGTAGTGACCTGAAATCCTCTCCCATGCAAATAGAGCATCCCTAACATCCCAGACTGAGCCAATGGGAAGCATCTACCCCTCAATCCCACCCTACTCCCAAAATGTTTACAAGGTCCTGTACATAAAGTGCAGGCATTGTTTCACCAAGAATTGTTTGAGAGTGGCTGTTTTATTGAGCTGTAACACTCCCCGAAGCACTCATCGCTGAACCTTGGCTCTGCTACCTGCACTGTTCACTGCACATTCCACCACTGGCTTAGTGGCTCCAGCTATGGCTTCTGGCTGACCACCCCAGCTCATCACTACTGCTACTGTTAGCACCTGGGCTGCAAAGGCAGTGGAGAGCCATGCCTCATAGAGCTGTGACACTTTGGCAGTTCCAGCCAGGCCAGAACCCCTCAGGACCTTTCACTCCAGCCGGGCTAGAGACCCTCGGATTGCGTCCTATCTCCCCTGAGCAGCCCTCTTGCTGCTCTCTGGCATCCCAGCATTGAAGCACATATGCAGCCAGATAGGTCTGAACAACAGGTCAGACATATTGTTCACAAGTTAGACCCAGAAGGATGACGAGAACAACTTGTAAAAGCATCTTGGATACCAGGCAGACTCCCTGGAGAGTAATGTCCCAGGAGACCTCTGTGTCTGTCACCCCTCACTGTAAGTCAGACCTTCGTGATGCAGTTGCTCTTGCCTCCTGCTGACTCTTGCTTGGCACTGGACTGTGACTTATAATAATACAGACACTCTTCCCTCCCCATGTTGCTTTTGACCACGGTGTTTGTCATGGAAACACAATGGAACTAGAACTGTGCACTCTCCTCTCTCCCAATCATCCCTTGTACCAAAAATGACTTCTGGGGGGAGGGGATTGAGAGATGACTCAACAGTTAAGAGTGTTTACAGATCTTACAGAGGGCCAGGTTCAGTTTCCAGCATCCACACAACAGCTTACAACCACAAGCAGCTCTGGCTGCAGGAATCTGATGGCTTCTACTAGTGTCAAGGCACCAGGCACACACATGGGACACATATGTACAAGCAGGCATTCACACATAGACATAAAATAAGGCTACATCTTCACAAAATACTCCATCTGATTCATTGGTTCTCATTTTCTCACTGGTCATGATTCAGTTACTATGAATAACATTTTTTTTTTTGGTCAATAAGTACAGTCCCCTATCTCTCTCATATCTTTCTGGCTCTCAAGGTTTTAGAACTCCAGGGGAAGGAGTCCTTCGTTTTGACCATGACATGGTGGACTGTTGCCCTCAAGGTCTGGCTTTAGATCTCTCCAGATGACGGTCACTCTTGGTATCAGCCCAGAGTATCTGTGGCAACTCATGGAGAAGAATTCATGGGGCTATGAACAAATATATATATAGCAAACCTGACCAATGGAATGAGGTAAAAGTTCACCCTGTGTTAGATCTGGGGAGGACTTAGGAAAGAGAGTCTATCACCTTTGACCTTTCTCACACGTAAATGTGTCTTTTATTCACATGATGTAATTGTTGTCTCCGGATGCTGCTAAACCTAGACCTGGTCCTGAAAGCTTCTAGCCTTGTACCA
This sequence comes from Mus minutoides, assembly GCA_902729485.2. Taxonomy (NCBI): domain Eukaryota; kingdom Metazoa; phylum Chordata; class Mammalia; order Rodentia; family Muridae; genus Mus; species Mus minutoides. The sequence continues at coordinate 789,915 of LR749636.1, forward strand.
TCCTGCCTAGGCCTGGAATGTTTTCAGCCTCTGCTTACTGCTGAGTTAGTTTATCCTTTCTAGTTCTCTCTGACTTCTAGCTGACTGGTCAATTCAGCTGCTCTGCCTCAAACTCCTCTTCATGCTTACTGATTCAATCTGGCTTCTCTCTTAGTCTCTCACTTTTTGCTTTGCATGGCCTCAAACTAACTCTAGACATCTCTTTTAACCTTCTGGCTCCTGCTTATTCTCTGGCTCATTCTGTCTTCACATGTGTCTAGCTTGTTCTCTCTTCAACCTGTCTCTGTAAAATTCTCAAGGTAAAAGAGACTACACTCTCTCTCTCTCTCTTTCTCTCCCTCCCCATCTCTCTGTCTCTCTTGTCTCTCTGTCTCTCTCCCTCTCTCAAGTAACTTTTCTCTCTTCTTATGAGAGTTAAATACTTCCTATTCTGTCAAATCTTTCTCTGATTCATCACTTTGTCTGCCCCTCAATTAGACTTCACTTTTAAAAATGTGTATTTCCTTCTACAAACCAAGTTTACCTTAAGTGTTTGAGATTAAAGGTATATATTGAGGGGATTGTTTTAGATTAAAGATATATACTAAGGGCATGTCTTTATTCCAGCCAAAGGGTTTAAAGGTGTGTGCTAAGGCTGAGCCACACCACAACTAGAAACAGCTTTCTTCAGCAAGTAAAACAATCTTAGGGTTCACAGTGATCAAACATCCTGCAATACTCACGCTCTGTACTCTACCCACCTGCAAACATTGTTACTCCATTTAGGAGTCTGGATCAGAACCTAACTATGGTTTACCATCCCCGCCACTGCTACCATCCTGGCCGAAGGCACCACCATCTCCAGGCTGGGTTCTGGCAGTGGCCTCTTAGCTGGTCTTTTTACCTAGTACCCTGAGATATCCTCCAGGGCTTTCTAGATGAGCACCTGTGATCTCAGCCACATGCCATCACTTCCCATCTGGAACCATAAGGTCTCCATAGTGTGGCTTTCTGAGAATGGTTGCTTTCAACCCCACTGCCTCCCTGCTTCACCTCAGATACAACAACAGCTCCTCTAGGACCTCTATACCTGCTGTTACTCCTGCTTGCAATATTTTTTCCCAAATACCCACACAGCTCACTCCCTACTCCCTTCTGCTCTGACCTCAAATGTTATAAGACAAGGGAAGTCTTCACTTCTGGCTGTATCCAACAGGACAACACGGCTCTCACACCTTCCCGGGCAGTCCTTGCAGCTGGCTCTTGCAATGTTTCTCTAGCACTCACTGTCACCTGACTCTTCCTTTCTCCATCTTCCCTACCTCTCTTGACCTTTTCTCAGCACTGTAAGATGGAGGCAAAGGAGATCCTACAGTCACCAGCTTGTGAGTTGCGACCACTTTTGAAGGGGAGGTTGAATATCAGATATCCTGCATTTCAGATATTTATGTGACGATTCATAATGGAAACAGAATTACAGTTATGAAGTAGCAATGAAATAATGTTATAGTTGGGGGTCACCGCAACATGAGGAACAGTATAAAGGGTGGAGGTATCAGGAGGATTGGAAACCACTGCTGTAAAGGCAGGAGGAGAGACTGGAGAGGAGAGGACAAGGTAGTACAGCTATACCTGGGCAGAGTCAAGAGGCCAGCTGACAGGTGGGATCCAATGACAGTTGTCCCTAGCCTTCTGGAAGCATCCTTCTGCTGGGGGTTTCATTTTTACCCCAAAAGCTTCCTTACCAATGCACCCACCAAACTGGGGAGAAGTGAGTGGCAACCCATTAATGCCTCAGCCCTGAGGTTACCACACGGGGCCTGAAACAGATGCAGAACCTTGTCTGCGTCTGCTGTAGTCAGACAATATCGCTGTGGACCCTATGTGCTGTGACACACTGCGTCACCCTTCCTCCATGCACAGTTCCCTTCCATCCCTTCCTTTGTCCTTCCCTACAGTCACTGTCCTGATTCGTTCCCCACCCCATACCCATCATTTCTTGTACCCATGGGATCCTTCCTGCTACTGTAAAGATTGTGGGTGAATGGTGGCCTTTCTGACAGAAATCATGCCCACCACACAAGTAGCAGTACCATGAGAACTGGTTTCTAAGGTGCTATATTGTAAAAAAAAAAAAAAAAAAAACAGTCTAGAGAATTCTCCCAAGAATTCGAAGTAGAAGTAGAAAGCAGGTGTTAAACACGTAGGAAGATCATCTCTTTCTTACTGTGTAACCCACGTGACCACCTGGACTGTGTGCAGTGGTAAGGGACTCATTAATGTTCAGATATTGTCCAAGCCACCTTCCTTCTAGAAAATGGCCAGCTTAAAGAATGGTCTCTACAGAGCATCCTTTAATAGACATGTGAGCTAGAAAGCTAACCTTCTAATCCTTTTCAACCCCTGTTCTCTTGCAGAGTTAGCTTGTCACCAATGTCTCCTGCTGGCTTATGGTTCAAAGAGGCCAGGAAATCTCAAAGCTGGCACCTGCTTGGCTTCTGGTAAGGGCCTTCTTGCTGTGTCATAGCATAGCAGAGGGCAATGCGGAGCAAGAATACCAGCTGGGGCCTCTCTTCTTTATAAAGCCACAGTTCCACCATAGGGGACCAGAGCGTCACAAAAGTAGGAAGCTTTCATGGAGTGGGCTGGTGCCCACAGTCCACCAAAGGTCATTCTCTGGCAGCCCCAGCCATGGTTCAACAGGACCAGGTGAAGCAATGGCTGCTGCTCAAGGGTACAGACAGAAATTCTTGGTGATGTTCACACTGTGTTAATGCTACATGCATTCAGGAGAGGAGCCATGTTATTCTTTGACCTATACTTTAAAAGATAGGTCAGAGAGGGGGCCCTAGTAAAGGCTTGTTGCAGAAAGCAGTCACCAGAGTCTCTTAACTAGGGAATGCTGAGCAGAAAGGTGAGGTTGGAGCTGCCTCAGAGTCCCCAACCAGGGCAAAGCTTAGCAGAGCCATGGGAGTAAGCCCAAGACTCTGGGCTAGAGAAATATATTTCTAGGGATAGAGAGATGGCTCAGCAGCTAAGAGCACTTGTTGCTCGTACAGAAGACCCAGCACCCACACGGCAGGTCACAACTGTCTGTAACTATAGTTCCAGGGGTTCCAGTCTCTGTGGGTACCGGCCCTGCAGGAAAACCACATCATAGGGGCAGGCAAACGCTCATATACATACAACCAAGTAAATATCTTCAAAAATAAATGGATTTCTTTTCTTTGTAAATTATCCCATCTTGGGTATTTAGTGGCAGCAATACAAAGCAGTATAACATACACACACAAATACACACACACACACACACACACACACACACACACACACACAGAGAGAGAGAGAGAGAGAGAGAGAGAGAGAGAGAGAATGGGAATGTCTATATTGTGTGACTTGTTTGATTTCGTAGCCTGTGGCTGGAGGGTAATTTGCCTTAAGATTAATCTTGCTTTGATTCTTACTCATAACTGATTAAGATAAGACTCTGGACTTTAGACTTTTGAGTTGGTGCTGAATAAATTGAGACTTTGTGGGTTATTGGGATGGAATAAGTGTAACTCACATGTGAGAATGACATGAATTTTAGAGGCTAAGGGGGAAATGGTGTGGTCTGAATGTATCCCTCAAAATACATGTTAGCTATTTAATCCCCAAAGGGATAATAACATAGGGAAGTTGACCCTTTGTAAGGCTCCACCTCATGGATTGATTGATAGCAACTATTAAAAGAGTTTACAGAGGGAATTGTGCCACTTACCACGGTTTTTATCCATTGTACCATGTGAAGACATGGCCCTCCCCACTCTAGAGAATACAGCAGCAATATGCCACCATGCAAGCAGATAGCATCCTCGCCACAAAGCCACAAAGTGTGTTGACCTTTTGATCTTAAATGCTTCAATCTTACTGAACTATTGGAAATATAATTTTGATATTTATGAAGTTCCCAATCTTGGACATTTTGCTACAGTAATACAAATAGATTAAGACATGTACCCACCCCTAAAGAGACACTCAGTTCTGGGACACATTAGTGACTGTGTCACAAGTCAGAAGGCCGAGGCCAGACAATACCATGCCAGAGAATGTATACATTGGTGTATGGAGGTGAAGGGACACGGCGTGTGAGATGGGGACGCTGATTCTGGTTCTTGCCACTGCTGCTAGATCTCATCACATCTAAGACACATGGAGATGACAACCACCATCACTCCTTGTATCACTAAGAAAAATCCTTGTTGTCCATTAAACAATATGATAGCCCAAGGACGGTCCTAGAGAACTGATTTCTACCGGCTTCTCATTCTTGATTATTTCCATCTATCCCAAAGGGTTAGGCAATTTCTCCTGCCTTCCAGTTGGTTACCTGACATCTAATAGATAGTCCTTTGGTAGACACCTCAATAACACAACTTAAATTTAGCCATATGTACTTGTAAGCTGCCTTTCTTTTTTTTTTTTCCGAGACAGGGTTTCTCTGTGTAGCCCTGGCTGTCCTGGAACTCACTTTGTAGACCAGGCTGATCTCGAACTCAGAAATCCACCTGCCTCTGCCTCCCGAGTGTTGGGATCAAAGGCGTGCGCAACCACGCCCAGCATGTAAGCTGCCTTTCTTAAAAGCGTGTACTTTGCAAAACAGACTAAGGAAACAAAGCTAAAATTTCATCATTCCTTCATTGACAAACGCTTACTTTATCATTATCAAATTTGTACCCCATGTTCTATTTCCTTGACGCTCTGAATAAACAATGACTTTCAGTTTTAATGTCGAACTACAACAGAACCTTTTGAAATAACTGTCATCAGTAATTAATCAACAGCGCATCCCTTGATAGAAAAATTCAAAAACAGGAAGCTAAAACTATCTACACATTCACAGCCAATGACAAATCCTTTGCAGCTACTCTGGCTAATAGCTGTTTATGAGATGCTGTCCAGCCAGCAGCGTGGTCACAGATCCATGCTGGTGATCCATCCACAAGATGCAATGGGCTTCACCATTGCCCTTACCTAGCTTTACAGTAGGAGCTGCGTCCATAAACACAGTGTACACAGTATCTATGGCCTAATGGGATGGCTCTCAGACTGCTCACAGTGCCAGTCTTGGTCTCCCTTAGTCATACATGCACACAGTTGCTACCACCAGCAATAGGAGGTATATTCTTGATGTACTTATTAACATGAAGCCCTTTTGAATAATGCCCAGAAAAATTGGGAAAAAATTACATTTTTTTGTTTCAAAATGTGAGAGCAGGGAATCAGAGAGATGAATGAAATATAAAGAGGAATGATTCCATGATGTTTTAGAAATTTACAGGACTCCTCCAATAAACATGGAGTGACTACATCCATCACGTGTCATTTAATAGAAACAAAGGATTATGGTCCAAACTGTAATGCCCCAAGTCTACTGAAGCCCCAGTCCCTAAGTACTTCAGAAGGAGACTATATTTGGAGGCAGTCTTTAAAAAGGATTAGTATGCTGGCAAGGATGTGAAGAAAGAGGAAAACTCCTCCATTGCTAGTGGGATTGCAAGCTGGTACAACTCTGGAAATCAGTCTGGCGGTTCCTCAGAAAATTGGACACAGTACTACTAGAAGATCCAGCAATACATCTCCTGGGCATATACCCAGAAGATGTTCCAACTGGTAATAAGGACACATGCTCCACTATGTTCATAGCAGCCTTATTTATAATAGCCAGAAGCTGGAAAGAACCCAGATGTCCCTCAAAAGAGGAATGGATACAGAAAATGTGGTACATTTACACAATGGAGTACTACTCAGCTATTAAAAACAATGAATTTATGAAATTCTTGGGCAAATGGATGTATGTATCTGGAGGATATCATCCTTAGTGAGGTAACCCAATCACAAAAGAAGTCACTTGATATGTACTCACTGATAAGTGGATATTAGCCCAGAAACTTAGAATACCCAAGATACAATTTGCAAAACACAAGAAAATCAAGAAGAACGAAGACCAAAGTGTGGATACTTCATTCCTCCTTAGAATAGGGAACAAAACACCCATGGAAGGAGTTACAAAGACAAAGTTTGGAGCTAAGATGAAAGGATGGACCATCCAGAGACTACCCCACCTGGGGATTCATCACATAATCAGCCACCAAACCCAGACACTATTGCATATGCCAGCAAGATTTTGCTTAAAGGACCCTGATATAGCTATCTCGAGTGAGGCTATGCTAGTCCCTAGCAAATACAGAAGTGGATGCTCACAGTCATCTATAGGATGAAACACAGGGCCCACAATGGAGGAGCTAGAGAAAGTACCCAAGGAGTTGAAGGGGTCTGCAACCCTATAGGTGGAACAACAATATGAACTAACCAGTACCCCCAGAGCTCCTATCTCTAACTGCATATTAGCAGAAGATGGCCTAGTTGGCCATCATTGGGAAGAGAGGCCTTTTGATCTTGCAACTTTATATGCCCCAGTACAGGGGAACACCAGGACCAAGAAGTAGGAGTGGGTGGGTAGGGGAGCAGGGTGGGAGGGTATAGGGAACTTTCGGGATAGCATTTGAAATGTAGATGAAAATATCTAATAAAAAATATTTTAAAAACAAAACAAAAAAGGATTAGTATTAAATAGAGTTATTAACATGGCCTTAATCCAATGTGATTGGTGTCTGTGTGAGAAGAGATCAGAACAAAGACATGCAGAGAAAGGACTTGATAAAGGGCAGAGCGACAGTTATCTGTAAGCCAAGAAGTGAGGTCATCAGAGCAGCCAGTCCTGCTGGGACCTTGACCTTGGGCTTCTAGTCTATGAGAATAAATTTCTATGAGGAATCAATTTTCTCCTATGCAAGCCTTTGGCACTTTGTTATATCTGCCTGCACACACTGATACAGATTGCTGTGTATGTGGCTGCCTTCCCTCCTTCCCCTCCTTCCCCCTCCTTCCCCTCCTCCCCCCTCCTTCTCCTCCTCCCCTTCCTCTTCCTCCTTTTCCTCCTTTCCCTCCTCCCCTTTCTACTCTTCTTCTTCTTGGTCATGGACTTCTCTGTGTCCATGTATTTGAGTAAGGTCCACACAACTAGTTCTGACCAAAGCACAGAGAGATAGAAGAACTAAGCTTCACTCTTAAGCAGAGGCATTTAAAGATGGTTGTTAATATTTGACCGCGTTTGTCATCCTCGCTGCCATAAAACCATCAAGACCACATGTTCTAAAGTAGCAGAGTCATGGGGTGGCAGGGCTTCTGCCAATCTGGCTCCCTGAAAGACTGTGTAGAGCAAGCACTCTGTCAACTGACTTTGGACATAGAGTGTGAGGCGTAAACCACTTATTTAATCCACCGAAGTTGCAGAGTTGGTTTATACCTGTGACATAGCCACTTCTGACACACAAATCTGCCTGGCATAAGCCAGGCTGCCAGAGTGCTTGGAGACCACGTTCAATTGTTATTTGAGCAAAATATTGCCAATGGCTCAAAGGTGCTGCTTAATTCTTAGAGGTAACCGACCGACATCTAACTGGACTTAGGGCCTGCTCAGTGGGAGGATACTCATTCCTGGTACTACAGACCTGGCCAAGAGCACGTGGCAGGAGAGGTCATGGATCCCAGGGGAGGGCATACTATTGTCATTTTTCTAAATTGATATAGACTCTATCTATATTCTAAATACTTATCCTTATATCCACAAATAAATGCTACTGCTTTTAGCAGCTAAAAAGACTGCTGCAGACACTCATGACTGGTCAAAGGGCGCCAACTGAGATATCTACAATACACCCCCTACATCTAAAGCTCAGGGAACACCACAGAAGAGGACCTGGATGAGCTTACGAGCCTCAGTCCCTGAAAGAACAACAGGAGACAGTGTCTTCTAGACACGTCAGGGAAAGTGTGCTGTGACTCTTAACGATACGGGTGCTCACACAAGACCTGCACAGGACCAAACTGTGGCATGCCAGCATAGATGGGGAAATATTTAACAAGGCCTTAACACTAGATGAAGAGCTACAGATAGAAGAATCCGTTTTCTTCTGCGAGATACCCCTAATTGGTTTCCATTTTTCCATAGTCAGCCCGGAAGATAAGTGCATTAAGGCAATAATAACTGGACTCAGTAGGTATATTTAATAGTGTATGTACACACACACACACACACACACACACACACACATGAAGTAGAAAAAGAAGCCATGCATTTAAGAAGGGCTGATAGGAGCGGAGGAAGAATTGGAGAACAGTTTGTAAATTATGTAAATTTAGTATTCATGTATAAAGTTATAAAAATTAAAGTTAAACAATGAAGTTATTTCTGTATATAAAATACAATCTTATACAGACTATTTCACTTGTTCAACTCCCAATTGCATATATTTGCATAATCTTAGAGTTGGAAAAGACTTTGGAAACCAACAGATCCTACCACCTCTAGGTCATAAATAGAATTCATGAGACCCCTTCAGATCAAATAATACACCAAAGTCCAAAACTACATCAGTAGAAGAACTAGACCCAACGTCCAAAGTTTGGAAAGGCATGTGGTTCAAAAGTACATACGTAATAATAACTGTGCTGCTTTACATGGCTATCTCAACACTGGGAACTGACTTGCTAGAAATAGCTGAATAGATACACAGGTGCACACAAAGGCACATATGTGTAAATAAAAATCCACAATGCTAGTAAAATATCTGCCTAAGTAATCCAAGTGCCCAATCTACTGGGAATTGTTTAAATAGATGATGGTTCCTACCCCTGACTCAGATCTATATAGTCATAAAGGATTCAGTCTCTTCCATGACATAAAATAATACCTATGTCATTTTGATAAAAACAAGAAAACCAAAGATGAGGAAAAGTCTCACTCGTAAAGGATATTTTACCTTCCATGCACCAATGTGTACAAATTGCCTTTCCACCTTCAGTCCTCTATTCTTCCCCCCCCCTTCACTCTGCTTAGTTGCATCTTTGTAACCAAGCCCAGCATGCTCGGCTCTACCATCCACCAGCTGTGTGATCTCCACGCCTCTCATCTGAAAAATTCACAGAAACAGCCAGCTCTTCCACCATCAGGGACCAAGAGCATCCCCTGGGAGCTGCTGAGGGCGTTCAGGACAACGCACACTGCAGGTACATAACTGATGTCCACATCCCAGGACACGCCGAAAACTGGAGGAACAAGACTTCTTGTGGCTTGGGTTGAATTTACTTTGCCTCTTTTATTTCTTTAAAAAATTATTCAGTTAGCAGGGCAGTGGTGGCACACGCCTTTAATCTCTGCACTTTGGAGGCAGAGGCAGGTGGATTTCTGAGTTCGAGGCCAGCCTGGTCTACAGAGTGAGTTCTAGGACAGCCAGGGCTACACAGAGAAACCCTTTCTCAGAAAAAAAAAAAAATTCAGTTAAAGAAAACCACTATGAATCATTCTGCATATTTTTCATTCTGAAATAAAATGGAAAAAAAAGCCCTAGTATTTGTTTCTGCTTCTGTTTTTGTTTTTTTAAGTAGTGCTTACCCTACTAATCTCTGGTAATATTAGGTATTCCAATAATCAATGTTGCTTCTAATGAGAATTTTACTGTTTCACTACTGAGCTGATAAACTGCTCTTCTTCAAGTCATTCCCAAGTCAGTCAGTTGTATGTGTCAGGTGTAACTGAAGGTGCACACACCCATGTGAGATACACAGCACACGGTGTCTTCTCTCAGGGACCCTCTCCTCAAGCCTATGGGAGGGAGGGTGACCAAGCCGGGCCTCACAGAGAGAACTAGGTCTTTCCAAGTTATGTAGCCATTTTCCAGGTCAGGCAGAACTTCCTGTAAGGCCCACTCTCTGAGGTCTAAAGACACCACTCAGGTCTATTTCCACAGATCATAAGCCTGAAACGTTCCTGTGACTTTACAACCTAGAATCAAAATTCAGTTTATCCGTGCCCCTGATCCTCAGACCATACATGCTTTGTTTGGAATTTAGTATAAGCTGTGGCAAGACTGCAAGAAATGAGAAAGCAAAGATAGGCTGCCTCTGAACTTGGCAAAATCCTGTCAGAGGACCCCAGGCCTGAGGGTGCCCTGTAAGCCACAGAGGACCTGAGGCTTCTTGGAACTGGAGAGCCCCCACTCAGCTCCTCTCATCCCGGTTCTTCCCACCGCTGATGAGTTATCCTTCTTCAGTTTCTACTTCTTGGAAAACTGAGAGACTTGGAAAGCTCTGCAGAATGAAAATAGCCCATTCAAGGTCAGGAGGGCAAGAAAGCAAGAACCTGCAAATGGCAAACTGGCAGATTATAACGACTTAGAGTGGGGCCCTCTGCCTCTCTCACACACACCCAGCACCCTGGGCAAATGTTTTTCTTGACTTTCTCCCAACAGTTGGAGAAAGACTGTCTTAGAGAGGCATTACAGCTTTAAACTTCAGACTGTCAAAGAACCTTCTCGATGCAGGCATGCCAAACCATCCCATGCACTGGAGAGAGACCCAAAGTTCAACCTGAATGATTTTAAGGTCCCTGATCCCAGTAGCTCACTGCAGGAGCCTCACAGGAGCGTTTGCTCAAGGCCCTTGACCTGGAACAGGTAAACCAATGTATACAGGTGGTCACGGGTACCCTGAAGGCATTAGAAGACTGTAGATTTGAGATCCTTTATTTAGTAAGACTTTTTTTTTTAAGGCTGGCGCAAGCCTCACCTCTCACAAGACTAAGTGTTTTTCGGTTAACTATTGTCTCCTCAAAACGCACTTAGCCTTGAACCAACCCTTTCTTCTTTAACCCTGCTCATGGTCATTTTCCTGTGATACCCCACACCCCTGACACCAGGGCATTAGGACATTCACAAAGAGCTTCCTTCTTCTCTCTACCCTGCTTGCCTCCCTTATATACATATATTTTCTCACACTGGACAGGATGAGACTCCTTGGTCCTCGAGAACACCTATGCAGGAAATTGCACTGGGTCTGCAACAGCAGGAGGCGCCAGGCACACATGCGGGCACCTACACCTGCCCCTATACCATACCTATGCCGTACAGCTGCACCGGAGGACTAAAGCTGACTTGCCTGGCTTCCTGGAAAAGGAGATAATCTTGCAGGGCCTTTGGAAACACAGTCGAACAGCAAGGGGCCCCACACCGGGGAGAAGAAAGAGCGTGGGAACAGCGTGCGTGCGCAACAGGAGGCGGCAGCCAGGCAGGGAAGCAAAGATCGCTGCCAAGCCCTGCATAGATCCGTGTGACGGAACTATTACTATTAGAAATTGCAAGGCAGGCACTTTAAGCACTTCAGGTATCTCCCTAGACAGGAAGATGGGAACCAGGTACTAAACATGGAAAGACTTGGGGGTGGGGGGTGGGGGGAGGGAAAGGACCTTCTCCGCACCAAGGGTTCAAAGCCAGTTTCGGGATCAGCGTGCCCTGGGACAGCGATCTGCGGACAGTGTACTGGGCTCACCTGGCGCACGCTCTGCTGCTGGTCCATACCCGCTGCGATCCCCAGCTGCTGTCCCAATGTGCAGGTGCCTGTGCCCCTAGCTGCAGCCACTCATCGAGCGCACTAGACAGCTGTACCTTTGCACCATTAACCTCTCTCCCTCTGCAAAGGGTCTGGTCGCTCCAAGGGACTCTGCCTACCAATCTCCTCCACTGCCTTCACTCCTCCAAAGGTCCCAAGGCCGGCGGGTGCCTGGGTCCTAGCGCCCCTCCGAGGATGTTGATCCCCGACTTTGAGTCGCATAGCTGCATCCTGGTTACTGGACTCTGAGCAACGCCTTCCTAGAACTCCTAGGAAGTCAAATCTCACTGGCATTTTGGTACATGGTGTCTTTCTTAGGACTCAGGATTCAGGTTCTAAATACCTGCTAACCTTAGCCAGGGTTCTCTAAGATCCCCTGGCTGGGGCTCTATCTCAAAAAAAACAAAAACAAAAACAAAAAAACAAAAAAAAAAAACAAAAAACAAAAACAAAACCCACCAACAACAAAAAACAGTGGATCAAGTTTGCCAGCATCTCTCAACCCAAATTTGGTTGCATGCTCCTCTAACTCCATTTGTTATATTTTGGGTACTGTAAACAGTTGGAACATGCTACACGTATACCCTGAAATATTCCTGAATGAACTATATTCTCAGATGTGACATGTTTCCAGAGAATAAATTAAGAGAAAAGTGAGGAAGAAAACAGGGGAAAAAAATGTCAGGAAATGGAAACGTCTTCAAGTCCCCTTTCCAATGATCTATAAAAGACAAATGCTCGACATGTCATTTGCTTCTTGGAATGTGAGGTTTTCTAGAAGAGCTCTCAAGAGATGTTAGATAGAACGATGTCTACGGGCTGTGCCTGCTGCAAATAGTCCATTGTTCCTGAGACAGTGCATAAAGCCAGACTGTGACACAACACCTTTAGCCTGAGCCCTGACAGTCTGCATGAATTGTTAAGCTGTAAGTACCTTCAGATGCCTAATATTTACACCTTTTCTGTTACATTCCTGCTGCACTATGGTGAAATATTTATTACCCATGGTGTACCTCCTAGGCACTGCAGAAGAAGGGAAAGGGAGAAGAGGGGAAGGAAAAGTAATGAGGCAAAGCTTCGGAAGGAAAGGAAGAAGCAGCCGGGAGCCAAAGGTACAGGATTCCTAGTGTAATGTGGAAGGTGTGTAAAATTGCCTAGTGACGCTTCACTCTCACACCACAGTGTCAATGCTGCATCTAAGTGTGAGAATCACCAACGGTTCCCAGCAAAGCTTCCCTGTCCAGACCCAGACTCTAAAATGAGTAAGTACTAGAATACCAAGCCCCAACCTCCTGGCTTCCTTCTTCTCCAGTTCTTCACACTAACCAGTCATCACTCGCACTGTCCTGTCCCTACCCCCATGTCCCTCCTTGGGCACCCTAATGACAAGAATAAAACCATCTATTTGTGCCCCAGCCATCTTCCTCTGATCCACCCCAGGTACCTCAGCAAAGCGAATAAGGCAAATTCAGCACGAATGCAGCAGAACGACCACTCTTCCCGAGCACGCCAATCAGATTCACCTCTCAGATCCTGACTTTTTCTCAATGTCTTTTCATTTTAGCTGGTTCAACACTGAACTAGACACTTAATAGTCTTCTAACATCTCCATAACACAGTTATCAGGGTAGGAAGACAGTGCAGAGGGTAATGGTACCTGATGACCTAGGGACCCACATAGTAAAAGGAGAGAAGCGTGTTCTATAAGCTGTCCCTAGACCTCTATGTGTGTCATGGTTTATGCATTGTTACACATACACTCACACACTCACACATACATGCACACAAAACAAACAAGAATAAAATGAAGACATCTTTCAAGGAGGCTCAGTTCTCACTTTGCTCACCTCAGGATGATGGAATCTGCTGGGAAGATGAGTGAAATGGACAGCCAAATCAAGTCCCACCCAAATCCTTCCCAAAGCCCCTGTGTTACTTATAAGCTGGGGTCAAGAGGCTTCTGATTGGCTATTGGCTAGTAGGCTTTCTGACTCCAGACATGCTACGCGGGTCTATAACTCAGCAAGAAGATGCAAGGGAAGACAGAAGTGTCTTCTTCATAGGAAACAGCAAGCTACCTGGCCACCCAGGATTCCCATAGCAGTCATAATCTGTCAGTGATACAATTCTGCTTCTATTATGGAAATTAAATAAATGAAGTACACAATTTGGGTTCCTCTGAGTGAACTATTAAACATTCTCCCCCACAAATCAAAGACTGTAACCCCCGCACCAGGGAAACTAACATAAGAGGATGCCAGTTCTAGGCTGGCCTTGGTTAGAAAGAAAGAGCTTGTCTAAGAAAGAGGTGGGGGCGGGGGGAGAAAATGAAAGAGAGCAAAAGGCAGAGAAAGGAGTGAGGAGGAAAGACTGAGGGAAGACGAGCTGGCCAGTGCTGCTGAGTACTTTGTCTTTGACACTCAAAGTTGAGGCCATGGTTGGCCTTCCATGACCCTTGAACTCACTGTCCATGCCTACATTAAATGTCCTCCTGTAATTTATTAATTTGGGGGGCACAGCACTGTCATATCATCACTGTCCTTGCCTCAAACCAAAGGACTACACAACAACATCATTATCTGACACTAAACATTGTCCTTTGACTTTGAGAAACCACTTGGTGTCATCGCTGGCTACCTCACTATACAACTTTGTAGATCCAGGATCTAGGCCCCAGTTTCTCATAATCCTCCTGAAATATTAGACAGAATCATCCAAAGATACACAAGGAAACAAATATACTTCCTACAGAATTGTAGACTAAATATTATCAACCTGGATCAAGTCAGAGAGAGAAAGACAGACAGACAAACAGGAATAGGAAGTTTGGAGACCACCCGTGCATGCCATGAGAATGAGCATCAGCTCTATGGTTTGCAGGTACAATTTTGCAAAAAAATTAAGTGTAGCCAAGTGGTGGCTCACTTCCCTTAATGATGAACTATGACTTGGAAGTACAAGATGAAACACACTTTTTCCTCCTCTAAGTAGCTTTTGGTCGTGGTGCTTGTCAGTCACAGCAACAGAAAGGAAATGAGAAGAAAATCCAAGGGAAGATGCCAGGGAGGCAGTTAGATCTCTGAAGCTATAACTTCAACAGTGGCTAGCTGACTGTAGCCATAAACTTGGGAGTCCTCAGTGTCTAGATGCTACTATGAGCTAAGGCCTGCATGACATCACCTAAGGGTAAGGAGAGGCCAGAAAGGAGCAAAGGGCGCAGAAATATACGCTGGGTCTACCAGCTCTTAGAGGGTGACCAGTAAAGGGTTTGCCAATAGAGATGAAGGGAGCTGGGACCTGCAAGACAGGAGAAAAACATGCACAGAGAGTGCTGTCCACTAATGGGAGCCACTAGAAAATGGGGAGCCCCAGAAAGATTCAACACAAGAAAGAGACACAATTTGTGCATTGCATCTGTAAGTCTGGTGGATGAGGACAGCTTGGAGTGGAGAAGGCCAACAGAGATGTGGAGATCATTAATAAAAATCCAGAAAGAGCTGGTAAGGCCAACAGCTTCAGGAAGGAAGGAAGAGATGGAGAAGAAACTCTGGGGTTTGGACTTGGGTGTGTGGGGGTCGCTCAGAGGAACTAATTCCTCCAACATAGACAGATGAGTTGCATAAGAACAAGAATAAATAGGGAGATGTTTTGAGCATGTGGGTTTGAGGCATCCATATTTCACCCAAGAAAGATATTCAGTAGGCTAGCACGTGAAGGAAATACTTGATACTTTTTTTTTTTGGTTTTTCGAGACAGGGTTTCTCTGTGTAGCCCTGGCTGTCCTGGAACTCACTCTGTAGACCAGGCTGGCCTCGAACTCAGAAATCCACCTGCCTCTGCCTCCCAAGTGCTGGGATTAAAGGCATGCGCCACCACCGCCCAGCAAGGAAATACTTGGATTCGAGCTGAAAAGCCAGGCGTCAATGCACAGGACAGAGGAGGCTCTGGGGAGCAGTCCTAAGGATCAAGACTCAAAAGTGACCACCAGCTTTCAAAGGGGGATGGAATGAATGGGTGTGGAGAGAGAATCACCAGCTAATCTCAGAATAACTTCTTCCAGAGCAAAGACTATGGAGAATAAAGACATTTCACCCAAATTCTACTTTTGACAGTACTTAGTGGGAGACACAGGGTGCAGGGCCTCCCACATGTGAAACAAGAACCCCAACATGGAGTTGTAGTGCCAGCCTTTTCTTGCTAAGTTCCTCAGGCTGGTCTTGAGCCCCTCGGCAGCCCAGGTAGTCACTGAACTTGTGACCCTCCCACCTCAGTATCCCGGAGTAGCTGAGATCACTGACATACCAGCAGGGCCTGTTCTAAGCAGCACATTCTAGAGTAGAAGGGTTATTGTGTCCTTTGAAACATGAGATATGAGTGCTGGGGGGGGAGGGGGAGTCCAACTATAAAATACTATAAAATACTTAATTTCCCAAGGTTTACTACTAAGAATAAGAATCATTTTCATAAAATTCCCACAACCTCTCATAGTTTGTATTTTGAAGAAAAGGAAATGCAGGCAAATTAAGAAAACATTGCTCCTTAGGTTTTGATGGGCTCCCACCCCCACCCCCAATTTTTGTCCCTCTGTTCTTATTCCCCAAAATGGACTTTCTTCTATTACATAGAGAACCCTGACTAATACCCAAATCATACTCAAATTCTACCAACCTCCCACTTAATAAAGACTTCTGAAAACAAAGCAACTTTAGGGGAAAAAAATGATCATGTTTTAAACCCAGCCAGCTACCTTCCTATGTCAGATGCCCGAGGGACATATGGCTATGCAAGTCAGTATTAACAGCTTGGGGGCCTTGTACCCTATCTCTAGTTGCTAGAGGATAAAGCCCAAACTAACAATGAATCCAAACCACCCTTCCTGCATGCCTTCCATTTAACTGTAGAGTTAGAAGCCAGAGATACTGCTTTTCCAAAAGCAAAGAAAGTAGCTAGTGAGGGTTCTACACCTGCTCCATACTGGTGTTCTGCTCTTTCCAACCCAGACATCCACCTTGTACCCACCTGACAGGTCTCTTCATTCCCCCTTTCTCTACCAAGAACTGGTGCTATCGTTCAGGCGTGGTTTGAGTGTGTTGGAAACTTGGCCCCCAGTGTTGTAAAGTAGAAGGACTGTGTGGGCCTTTAAGAGGTGGAGCCTTGGGAGAGTGTATGAAGGCATTAGGAATGGCATTGACCTCTGAAGGAACTGATAAAACTCTCACAGGAGCCCAGTTAGTTCCTGCAAGAGGGCTTATAAAGCAATGAGTCCAGCCACTCCTCATGTTCTTTGGCTTCCTGTCTTGCCATGTGACCTCTCACCAACACACGTGTTCCTACCACGATGCTGCCGTGCCATGACGCAATGGCAGATCTAAATGAACAAGAGAGAGCTCCATGGGTATTCAGCTCGCCTACTGGCACCTGTAGCCTGGTGTAGCAACCTGCTTCCCCAGATACTGGTTTACTCTCCACCTAGCCAGAGAAGGCTGCTATTCCCAGGATCCAGCTACTATTGCACTTTCTTGTCTTCCTTGAGGATTTCCAGATGCATGAATAAATTCATGAATAAAAGAAAGGGTTGATTGAGATTAGGCTGCAGGGGTTAGAATGATGCTCTTTTAAGTGACTGAAAAAGATGGAGGGAGGCACTATCTACCACCCTCAAATGGCCTGAAAGGTGCTGGGAGCTGTAGTCTAAGAGCTACCAAAAACTGAAGAGCCAATAGTCACCCATCTGCTTCTCCTAGGTCTGAGAATGGTAGCTCCTGATAGTGAGGTTGAACTTCTCTGTTCTTCTCTCTTCACCTGTTCTTACTTCGCTTGATGTTCTAGATGTTTCACTAGTCAAGTTGTTCAGACAAATGTTTATCAATAGTCGTTTGGGTTCCAGACACAGTACTGGATATTGGGGGTTCAGTAATGGCCAACCCAGACCAGCTGCTATATCAGCCAAGCTTGCCACCAACTTGAAACCATCCCAGTCCGACATCCTTCACCATCCAATTAGCTCTCTGAGATTCTTCCTTTCGTAAAAATCTCAAGACAGCGTGTGTGTTGGAAGACATTTTGTCAGATGAAGGCTTCCTTTGGAAACTTGGGTTTTCTTTGGGATCACAGAAATACTGAAGCTAGGGTTGGTTAGAGTGGTTACAAGATCATCTCACATCTACTTCACCCATTGGGTGTTCTAGGAACTTAGCCCATAGATGCTGCATTGGTGGGACCCTGGCTTTCTGGCTTCCAGTTGGGTGAGTTTAGCCAAGGTCAGGTTCTACTATCTGGAAGCATTAGCCCAGAATCCAGAGCACTGGTAGTACTTGTACTTTTCATCAGCATCTCCAAACTCCAATGTCCCAGTGGCTTCCTTCTTCCATGCCTTACCTGCCCAGGGGTGGGAAGAGCTTCCCACAGGTACTGTATCACCCCTTAACTCCTCCCACACCTACTTCATAGCCATCCATCCCTTCCCAGGATGAGCAAGATTCACCTATATTGGCCTTCAACCTATAGATACAGAATCATGAATTCTTCACAAAAGGATCCGTGACCTTTAGAAGTGTTAGGAAGTGCACTGTGATTTTACCACTGCCAGCAAACAGATTTTTAGAAACGAAAACAAACCCAAAACTTACCACTGATAGGATGAAAGTATGCAAATGCAGGCAAGACCTGAGATGCCACGTAAAACACATATACAGGGGAGCTGGTGACAAATGTTGGACCTCTCAAGTTCTAGTAAGTCACAGCCAGAAGACTTGTGTTTAAATGTTACTGGGAGACTGACACCCACCCATGCCAGCTTTCCCCAAGTCATGTCCCTAACAGGGCAAAGCATCTTTCCCCCATGATCCTGGTTTCTGTCCGTTTGGCTAGCCCTCTGAATGGACTGCCTACCTAGCCCCAGCCCCTTGTTTGTGTGTGCTCAGTCCCTTGATGCCGCCTATGTAAGCGGTTTCTTCTCCATAAACAGTCAAGCCATCAATGGTCATCCCCGGTGACAGCTTGCTTCCTTCACGTCACTGGGCCACCTTGTTTGTAGGCACCCATGTCAGCACCTGCTTGTGTGGGGATTATTTACTCCGTTATTTTCTATCCCTAGGCTTTGACAGGTCTGAAGGGCAGGACGACGTCTTCCATGGCTTTGTGTCCCCTGAGTCACGCGTGGCGGTGCTTTAGATGTTGAAATTTAGCTAAATCTCAGTTGGCTGGCTGATGAGGTAAATGAATGGACGAATGAGCAACCAAAATCATTTGCACTTGGGGTGACGATACAGGTTTTTTTTTTTTTTTTCTGTAGCGTCTCTGAAGACCAAATTGTATTTCACATAACTCATCCAGAAATAGAAAATTCACAAAGCAAATGCCACTATATTTGAGAAGGAATATTTTCAGATTGTTTCCATATGTGTTGCTATATATAAAGGTTTATATAATATTTTAAATCAAATTCAACACCATGTGGCTATGCATCCTCTGGAACCTTATGAAGATGATTTAGGTCAGAACTTAAAACAATCACAAGAAAGTCCTTAAAGGAGATTTGCTCGTTTATTCTCCATGTCTGTTCATGTTCTAGAAGTTTCTTGTCTAGGTGTGGCTCCAACATCAGGAGCCATCTGTGACCTCTGGCTTCTCCAGGCAGAAACTGTCTCCTCTGAGTTTTTCTACCTTTATACAAAGCCTTACTGTGGCCTTTTACTCCACTGCTCTGTGGAATTTTCATACCCATCTTACAGCAAGATGGTGTGTTCCTGGTGAACAGATCACCTGTCTTTTTCTCTGCATTCTCCCCTGTACTTGGCCGCTGCTCCTGACACAGAGTATGCACTCTGTAAGCATAGATGAAACGGGATTGACCTCATGGCGACTGTGTACTTTGCACCCTAAACTCCAACCAGGAATCTCACTGGTTTAAAATCCTGTCGCACCCATGTGAGGAGAGTGATCAACCTTCATAGCAATGCTTCTTACCGGCAGGAGTAAAATTAGCATCTCATCACCAACTCAGGAGCACATCCTCTAAGAACTAAAGGGGAGAACTTGAGACAGGGCCATATTTCAAGTCACAGAGTAGAGGGAGGAAACAAGCTAGCATGGCTGGAGTGTCTACTCAGTGCTCAGCCCTTCTGCTGACTCGCCACTTTAGTTACTCGGGACATCTACAGGACATTCCTGGGAGCCATTTTCAGTCACGGGGTGTCTCTGTTGCACTGAGGTTCAGGATGGGGGTGGGGGTCCTGAGCCCACAAAGTCACAGGGCCATGAGCTCATTGACTCCTATCTGCACTAAGCTTCTGTCCTCTGAGTCCTCGTGTCTGGGAGGCCACAAATACATTGTCCTCTGCCCACCCTGACCTTCCTCCTCTTCCCCTCACCTGGCTAACCAGACGGGTCCTCTGCACACGTAACTCTCAAATTGTAGTTTCCAAAACAGCAGCCTCGACATCACCCAGGAGCTTGAAAATGTACGTTTGGGGGGGGGCACCCATATTTGCAGTCAAAACCTCTGCGGAGCGGGGACCAGGATCCTTCACCATAGTACACTGCTGGGTTATTCTGATGCATGTTGAAATCTGAGTAGCACTATTCTGAGATCTCTCTTAACTACATCATCCCAGACAAGAGTTCCTTGACCCTGTTTTCCCACTTATCTTTTTGTCAGTTTCTCCTCCCCATGGTCTCCTTAGGAACCAGCCTGCCCATGAGATGCTGGGAGGGACTTCTTGGCCCCACTGTACACAGAACACGACAATAGCTGAATACCATTATTCCATCCAGGGTGACAATGCTATGGGGCACCACCCAGGGCTCCTGTGCTATGGTGCCTCTTATTTCCTTTTACTAAGGAATCTTGCACATAGGTAGGGATGGGTAGGAAACCTGGAGGATGCAGGCAATTTGCTGTGTGCTCACAGACTGAGATAACGACTTTATGAAGTAGGGCACCGGCATTCTTGATCACACTGGATTTTCAGATTTGGCTACTTTTGCTTTTTTTGACCCAGAGCTTGGACTGACCCAAGCCAGGCTGTGCTGTCACCGTTCCTGGTAACCCAGTGTCTCCTTCTTCCCTTTCCAGGCATAGGGGGCTGCCTGAAATGTGATTGGCTCCATATTGATGTGGAATCGATACTCACTCTTTGCCTTGGCTTGGTTACATAGGTGAAGGTATCTGGACTTCAACTTGGTTGAACACTTTATATGCAATATTTTGAAATTGAATACAAAACTTTGAAAAATAATTTTCAAAGATGTCTGTGTGTGTGTGTGTATGTGTGTGCCCGCACATGTGTGTGTAGGGGTAAATATATATGTGTACAGGTATCATGGAGGCCAAAGTTGTCAGAAGATCCCAGTGGAGCTAGAGTTACAGACAATTGTGAGCTACCTGTTGTGGTTGCTGGGAACTGAACTTGGCTCCCCTCAAGAACAGTCTGAGTTCTTAACTGCTGAGCCATCTTAGAAAAAATACTTGGTAGACGTACCCTTTCCTGATTGCCAGTGGAACTGTACTGTAAGATCCCTCAACAACGGTAGCATTACTTGTTGTTCCTTGTCTGAGTCTTTCTGACCATACAGAAACTCCTAGAACAATATGCAGAAGGGTTGTGGGATAAAAATGGCCGTGTCCACCCCAATGCCTTGTAGGAAGCACAGAGTGTCTTTGCCTGCAGGGAGCATTTGCAATGAAGCTGGAATGTTCCACCATCCAGCTTCATTGCTGGAGAGCAGCCTATTCCAGGCCATTTTTGTTTATTTTAAAGCAGAGTAACACTGTAACCCTACCCAGACTGGAACTCACTGTGTGGCCCAGGTTGGTCCTCCTGCCTTAGCCTTCTGGGTGTAGGAATATACAATCTTTCTAGCTATTCCTTGTTAGTTTTACTTCGGTTCTTGGAGAAAAGTGACAAAGAAATGGAAACCAACCTCAAGCCAAGTGCGTGTGCCCTCAACAAAATGTAGACTGTTTTGCTACTGTGATTGGAAATCTTTAAACCCAGGCACAAAAATCAAAACCAAGGGCAAAAGAAGGTCAGGGCAGTGGAAGTCATTGATACCCACTTTTAAATACCAAAGATTTCAGGTGACAGGAGCTAGCATGGTGCCACCTCACAGGGTGAGGTGTCTTTGTCTGCTTGCTTTAAAGCCTCAGACCTTGTTGGCTCACTGAGTGGGAAGGCCCCGGACCTCTCTTATCAGATCTCTACATCAGAAGCCCAAACAACAAACATCTTCACAACCGGGTACAAGGAAGTTCAATGTCCTCAGGGTCAGAGGCTCAAAATCATTGTTAGCTAGCTAGCCTTGGAGGCCTTGTTGACAGAGCAGAGGGTGTGTGGAGGAGGACACAGGCTGACCTGGAGCAGGGTTTCAGGTTGGGTTAAAGAGCTGCCCCTGGGTTTGGGGCTCTCAGAGGGATGAGAGGGACACCTGTTAACAGGCTTGAGGAAGCTTCTCCAGCAGTAAAGCAAGGGTTTGAGGACAGCTGGCTGCCTACCAGTGGGACACACACACACACACACACACACACACCATAGTCTTCCTTCCCTGTAGGCATGTTCCCCAAAGGTGCTTTCTACATTCGGGAAGTAATTTGTCTTACCCCAACATCTCCCAATAGTTTCCGCTCTCTGGACTGATCTTTGCTCTGAAATCTGCCCTGACTTGGAGCAGTAAAAGCCCCTGAGGGACCAGCAGGGCACAGCAAGTGAGGCAGCCCCCATCAGTACATCTGGGCCAGGGAGTTGGGAACCAAACCCACTCCTGGTCCAGTGACCATAGCTCCCACCCTATGTCAGAACTGTCATACAGTCTCGCTGCCCCCTGGTACCTCAAGTGTCTATGTCAGAAAGGCATCCTGCTGAGATGGAGGGGTGGGCAACTGTGTGCCTTCCTCTATGGATCCTCCTCAGGCAGCCATGCACTGCAGGAGTGTGATCCCATGATCCTCTGCATTGTCTTTATCAGCTCAAAGAAAGAGTGAGGCACTGGGGCGTATGAGAGAGAGGAAGAGAGGGAGAGACAGGGGGAGAGAGGGAGGGAGAGAGGGAGGGAGAGAGAGAGAAAGACAGGGAGAGAGGGAGAGAGTCATGTACAACCCCCGTGGGTTCAAACTGAAAATATTTTTCTAGGCTCAGACATAAATTCGCTTGTCATCGCTTGATTCCTACCAGAGAGAGAGAAAAAAAAATACAATGGAAAATTAGATCCTGTGTCACAGTGTCACGGTATAAATAAAATGAAAGGCAGGCTTGACGTCAGCAGTGAGGATTCTCACATTCCACCCCACTTCCTCATCAGCAGACATTCAGCCCAACCCACCCTCTTGGGTGGTGTAAGCAGGTGGGGCTCTGATCATGGGGACCATGTTCCTCTAGGGGTCCCATGGGGGTGAGTGTCACTTCCTGGACTGGAGATTTCCAGGCTGGAGGAGTTATAATTCTTCCCACTTACCCTGTTGGTGTCCTCCTGTCTACAGTCTGCCTATTCTACTTTACTTTCTATTGTGATGATAAACAGCATGACCAAAAGCACCTTGGGGAGGAATGTGTGCCACACACATCCCAGGGCACAGTCCCTCACTGAGGGAAGTCAGGGCAGAACCGAAGAAGAGACCATGGAGGAATCTACTTACCAGCTTTTCCCCTGTGGCTTGCTTTTTTATACAACCCAGGACCGTCTGCCTAAGGGTGGCACCTTGCCCAGCGTAGACTGGATCCTTACACATCAATTATGAATCAAGAAAATGTTAGTATACTTGCCTACAGGCCACTCGGATGGAGGCATTTTATGAACTAAGGTTCCCTCTTCCCAAATGACTCTCTCTTGGGTCAAGTTGACAAAAGGTAACCAGCAAATACACGCCAACTTCCACTCCAGCAGAGCATGGTAATGGATGCCTACGATCCCAGAAACGAAGAAGCTGAAGCATGAAGATTGCAAGTTCAAAGCCAGCCTTGCCATAGGAAGGTCCCACATCAAACCAAACTAAAACAAAACAAAACAAAACAAAACAAAGGACATCTCTCTTCTAAGAGGCTTTACCAGACTCTGTCCTGGGAATCTGATGAAGTTATATTTCTCTTCCTAGAGAAGAAAACAAAGGACAGAAACGGGGGACCTGAGGGTCCCCCGTACAAGGAGGGTCAGATGTAGATGACAGCCTCTACTACTTGCTCAATTTTGATGGACAGCTGGAAAGTAGCATGTAAATCAGCCTAGAGGTGTTAGTGCACATTGTAAACATACTCTAGACTGTCTGGAAATCCCATGGTAAATAATTTTTTTATAAGCAAACCCTGCATGTTCTCTGCTCATGATATCATCACTCTTGTATTGGCTTTTCCTCAGAGCCCTAAACACCCTTGTGCTCTGAAGCTAAAAAAGAAATATGCACATATGACTACACTGTAGCTGTCAGCTCAAGTCCCAGTGAGCGGCTGCGTTATCTGACTTAATGTTTTGACTCTTAGGGCCACACCACTGCACTCCCCATACGCACAAAATTTCTATTGTAAATGGTTGCTTTGAAACCTCTGCATTATAGAGACATCAGTGAACTCAGCTCTCTACAAGAGATGGTCCTGGTATCAGCAGATAGTGGTACCCCAACTTCTCTGATCACTTCTGGACTGACCAGGAAAGAATGAAGTTTAAGCACAATACAAGATACAGTGTGGAAAAGAAAGGCCTTGGCTGACCCATAGATAAGTTTAAGTTGCTGTATCTCTTCCTGGCTACTTGACCCTGATGCTTCTCTGTGAGACTGTCCCCTGCCCCCGGGTCTATAAGCAGTGCCAGAAATCATCAATGGTACAGTACATAGATCCGGGTAGGCCTTCACAAATGCTGGTGGATCTTTGCAATTTCTTTTCTTCCCTGTCTCTGCACTGGAAGTGCATCTGCTACGTAGGGAGAAAACATGCAAGTGGCATGGAAATGCATGCTTTTGTAGACATATCAGGGAGCATTCCTGTTCTTGCCCTGCCCTACGAGTGCACACACATACAAGCACATGCATGCACATACGCATACGTAAGTGCAAGCGCATGCACACAAATGAAGCTTTAAACTAACTTTACACACACATGATTATTCCAAGGCACACATTTCAGTGTTATTTTTGGACATACATTTCTGACTGTTCCCAAGCAGAACAAGCAGATTGGACTGACAATGGACTGAAATGGGATTTGGCCATTTTCCTCTCAGCGTGAACTCAGTGGGGCAGGACTTACTTAATAGCACCTGGGTTTCAAGGCCTTCTCATTTCCTATCCCACTAAGGCACCAGAGATGATGTTCCAGCCTGAATTCTGAGAGACCGATTTTGTAATACATATTTCTGGGGAGGATTTTCTTTTTTCCTCTTATCAAAAGACTCTTGTGAGAGAATATTCTTCAAGAACTGTGCCAGGACCAGCCTGCAGCCGAGCTGTGAAGGAGGAGATGCTTTCCTTCATTCCTTCTCCTGCTTCTCTTCCCAAACCCAAGTCTTCTTCATCTGAATACCACAACTGGCTTATAGAACCTTCCGGAAGGTTCTAATTTGATTCCCTCCAGGCTTCCTTATGTTTTTGTATCTCAAAACTCACTCTTCCTGTATAAGCCTTGCTGAAATGTGGTATGTTTGAACCCATGAGGTGAATGGGGAATTTATGCCTGGAAGAGGTTTAATTTTGTGTGGTTTATCGTTGCTTGTTAAAGAACCCCTGCTGTTTGCTGTAGACCCATTTCAGAGATGTTTCCCTGCCAGAAGAGGGATAAAATGGGAGCCAGGAGCCCTGTGCTCTTTTTAGAAATTGGATGCTCCACTCCAAAGACACTCAGCGTTTCTGTCTTTCTTTGGAGTAAGAAGCACATTGGAGTTGGCTTATTCTGGTCCATGGGAACCTGTGTCAAAAGTTTGGGGATTTTGTACTTAATTACTGTCAGTATTGATTAATCATTGTTAGTATTGAGTTACATTAAATAAATAATACAGCTGCATTAAATTACCTAGGTAGGTATACAATTAAATACATAAAAGGCAAAAGCAATCAATAATTGAGCTTCGTGGCCACCCAATTGTTTTCACTATACTTCTTATGGATGTGCTTGAAGTTTGGCACTGCCACTCAGCCATGGCAGGAGGCTTCTGCCAGGGAATCTGGAAAGCTTCCACATTGACTGTCTCTTCTCCCACCAAGTCAACAGCTAACATCCATCAACGCCACACCGCTGGTTCCAATATGCTCAAAAGCTGCATGGGTATTCAGCTAACGGCAGAACAGCAATGTCTAAGTTCATGGGTACACGAAATCCCTGCCTGGGCTGTCACCAAGCTACTTTCTTCACGCCACTCCTGCTGTATCTTTCTCCTGCCACAGAGACCCACACACACCAACCCCTCCCACCTGCTCTCTTAGCCAATGCGTGGGACTTCCAGTGAATGCTGTCAACACTAACTCAAGCTAGTAGGACATCGGGATGAGAGACAGGACAGACTGCTTCAGAATGATAAGAGGAAAAAACCCAAAGCAAATGGAGTAACTTGGATACAGGCGCCTGGGGATACCATCTCTTCTCACCATTTGGTCCTACAAGCTGAGGCACAAGCGGTCTTGTTCGTCAGTCATTCTGTATGCAGACACATGAAGAAAGCACTGAATGAAGGACTGAGCAAGTAGAAGTAAACTTGCATTTTCATCCTCTGGCTTTGGAACAGCTGGCTTTTGGTTTTTTACTGCAGAGCACTGAGTCAAAGAAGTTCATCCTCAAAATAATTCAGCCTTGTACACATAAGAGAAGTAAGTCACATTTATTATCATGTACAAGCTTTAGGACATTGCACTAACCACATTATGATATTTTTTAAAAGCCCACATGTACCTGACTTAGCATTTCCCACTTGACTAGCTTATCAAAGAGCTGAGATTTAGTCCTGATGCTAGCCTTGCTGTAGGTCTTCCTTCTGAAGTCAATAGTGAACCCACACATTGCTCTCTCCTTCCTTTCTCTTTCTTTCTCTCTTTCTCTTTCTTTCTTTCTTTCTTTCTTTCTTTCTTTCTTTCTTTCTCTTTCTTTCTTTCTTTCTCTTTCTTTCTTTCCTTCTTTCCTCTTCCTCCTCGCCCTCCTCCTCTTCCCCCTCCCCCTCCTCCTCCTCTTCCTCCCCTTGCTCCTCCTCCTGCTCTTCCTCCCCTTACTCCTCCTCCTGCCCTTCCTCCCCTTCCTCCTCCTCCTCTTTTTCCTCTTCCCCTTCCTCCTCCCCTTCCTCCTCCCTCTCAAGCCCTCACACCAGCTTGCATGCTGACTCACAGCATTGGGCTATTTAGAGTTCCATCCTGGCTATGCATGCCACATAAAAAGTAAGATTACTAGAACGTAGGATTAGAGGTTGGCCTTCAGCATCCTTAAGGGATGACACCCATGAACAAGAAAGACAAGGTCATGGATCACAAGGTCACATTTAACAGACTTGTGGAGAGCACTGAGTCCCAGGGAGCTCCTGCTATGAGAAACATGGCGTCCTTAAGCCGGGAAACCATACACCCTGAGCTCCTAGAGAACTGTGTCAGGGGTGGGCTTCTTCCCTTTGGCCTGAAGGACTAGGTGACATCTTATTAACATGCAGGCCAGTTGGGCAGTGAGGCCGAGAGGGAGGAAAAAGGCCAGCTGTACAGACCACTGCTCAACAGTCCTCAGGCCAGACCCAAAGACCTGGAAGAAAAAATGCCTTCTTGTATGCTTGTAGTAGGAGTTCTTGTTTTCTAAGATATGACTAGCAATGTTTGCACCACACTATTAATAGCTATGGAAGGGAAACAGAGACAACTCTTTAAGCTCTGCTATCAGCACACACTTTTCACTAGTAACTCATTTGCCC
This sequence comes from Mus minutoides, assembly GCA_902729485.2. Lineage (NCBI taxonomy): Eukaryota > Metazoa > Chordata > Mammalia > Rodentia > Muridae > Mus > Mus minutoides. The sequence continues at coordinate 817,242 of LR749636.1, forward strand.
TGTCTTCTCTTTCCATTACAGAGCACAATAATACAATCCTGAGTTTACAAGGCATATCAGTCTTTATATTCTTTCTGTTGCCCCCAAATGAGTTATGTGAACACCAAGCCAGAAGGTCCTGTTGGAGGTACAATTTCCCCAAAAGATAGAAGATTGGGGAGACATTGTTCTAAGAGGCCCTGCTGCTGTACAAGCAGTCCTCCCAGATCCCTCATATTCTAATCCTGAGTTCCCCTCAGCATACCCCAAATTCTATTCTTAACATTCAGACCCCAAAATTGGGCTCTGAAGGTCCTTTGTCCTTTCTCTGTTTGTTTACATGCCTGTCTCATGGGTATAGTCAACAGCGACTGGTTATTTTGGAAAGCCATGTGGAAATCAGTTTAGTGTATCTTTGCCTGAGTAAGCTTTAGCATGTCTTCTTCATATGTCAAGTCTACTTTGTCCTCAGACTGCATACAATGAATATGGAAAGTAATTCTTGGTGCAAAAAATGTCAATTAATATCAACAACTATTGCAAATGGTTGGTAATTCCTTGTCTCTCCTGGAGATTGTACTTTGGGAAAGGCTATTCATATATTAGACCCCTGTTATTTGCAAGAAGGGTTCTTTTCCCCCTCTACCCAGTAGAATTGGGGGTGCTGAACTGTCGAGCAACAATAGGTTAGTTTGCCTCTAGCTTAAACACCCCCATTTCTGTATTCTCTTGCCAAGTAAACATGACTTAGATAATAAAGTCAAGAATATTCTCACAATTAGAATTTGAGGTACCTTTATGGAAAGGATAATGGGAAAAGGGAGGGCAGATAAAGAAGGGAGAGAAAGAGAGATCAGCATAAATAAGTACAAAATGGAAAAAGAGATTAGAGTCTTTGGCTATTGTCAATGGGACTCAAAAGCAGAATACAAGGCCAGAATAGGCCCAGGGGTTTCTAGGCATTCACTGTCTAATAAACAGGAAGTTTTAGGATACAAACAGGTAGACAACAGGGAGTAGAACAGGAGTAACTTAATAACTCATTTTTGTGGTGCTGAGGACTGAACCCAGGGCCTCATGCACACCAAGCAAGTGTTCTGTGACTGAGCGCTAGTCCCAAGCTCAGTTTACAAAGTTATTGAGAGTTAATTTAAAAATCTATAATGTGTTCATTTTAGGTTTAATTTTAGAGTGGAATGCAAACATTATAAAAGCCAAAAAAGTTATGAATTTTTATATAGGTAGACTTAATAGAATGCAAAAAATACTGAAGGTGTGTTTTAGAGAAAAAAATTGATACATTTGGCTATGTAAATAAAATGTAACCTTTTGTACATGAAGAACATGTATAATGCAACTCTCCTGTTGACATATCTGCTTTCTGTGCTCTCCCACTCTGAGACTCGCCTTTTCCATTTCTCCATTATTTTGACAGCAGAAACCCTCAATGGCATTCAGTTCATCGAGTCTGTTCTTTTAGGTTAAGTAGCTTCTGTGTCCCGAGAAAGCTTTGTCATCTGTCAAGGTCTCAAGTCTGGTTCTCTAAAGCCCTTATTCCAGATTACCCGAGTTTCAGCTTTCACAGTTAAGTCCCTGGCTCCTCTGAAGCTAATCTTTGTCTGCAGTGTAGAACTCAGCCTGGATAACAGTTTTCTTTTGTGAAGCTGTCCAAGTGTCTGTCAACATCTGTCAACAGTGACTATCTTTACCTTGGTAAAGGTATCTTGGGAACTAACAAACACCTGCACTGAACTCTCCTGTTGGCTGTTCTCTCCCCCCAAACCCTCTTGTCCTGATTAGTTGGTCTTTACTCTGTTGAGAAATCAGTATGAGCTCTCCAACTACATTCTCCTTTCTCAGCAGTTCTAAGTGAGCTTTATCTCATTCCAAAGTCTTAGAGTTGGTTTGTCAATCTCTATAAAATAACTTGATGGGTTTCAATTGGTGTTAGCCAAAGTTTTAGATGAATTTAGGGGAATGAATGTCTTCTCAATTTTAGATCTAATATACAAATGCATAGAGTCTTTCTCTGATGTATATCTTCAGGTTCTTTCAGCAGGTCTATTTAGATTTTTTTCCCTGTACATTAGATCTGGTTATATTTTATCTAAGTTTATCGCTAAAGAATTGCCATATGAGCTAGCTGCTATACCAATTTTGGTTATATACACAAAGGACTCTAGGTCAGCAAAGGGTTCAGATACTTGACATCTAGGTTTAATGCTACATTGTTTGCAATAGGCAAAATGGAACCAGGCTGAAAATTCATCAATAGGTGAATGGGTAAAGAAAATATAATACTTATGCACAATGGAGTTATATTCAGAAACAAACACACATACACATACATACACACAATCATGACACCTTCAGAAAAACCAACGGCACTGGAAGTTTTGTGTTAGCCAAAAATAAACCAAGTTTAGAGAGACAAATACTGTATTTTCTCATATATGGATTCTAGATTTCAATATCTGTGCATGTAGGTAGATGGGAGTGGGGGATCATAATGGAACAAGGAGATCTTAAGGGAAGGGAGGAGGGGAGCAAGAGGGTAAGAGAATACCATGAATGTGAGGCAGGGGTGGGGCCAGAGGAGCTGAGCAGAGGGATGAGGGAGGGCAGAGCCAGTAAGAACATAAAGATGCTATAATGAAGTTCATTCCCTTGGAATAACTTTTAAAAACTAATAAATAAAATAAAATTATCTCCAAATAATTTGTTCTGATGATACCATAAATGATATTTTAATACTTCATATCCAAATTTTGTTGCTGGAACATACAAATATAATTTTTTTATATTGGCCTTGTATCTCCCAACCTTTCTAAATTCAATTATTAGTATTGGAGGAGTTTCTTGTTTGTGGGGAGGGGACCTATTCCTCAGAATTATTCCCTGGTTGCATTTTTCTCAGGTAAAATCCCCTACAACTCAAACATAAAACAACTCAATAGAAATGAATGAGGCATTTAAACATATGTCTAACAAAGGAGCTACATGTATTCATTTGGTCCCAAAAGAGATGGAAATAAAAAACTAAACAAGATCCCAAGAAACATCCAGTCTCGTCGCTAAGGTTCAACAAAGCACCATGCTACATATGCTAATTGTGGATGGAGATCAGAGTAACTGGGGCTTTCCTCAGTCTTGGCTCAAGTGTAAAACATTATTTCTTTTAAGAATTTGCCAATGACTTGTGAAGTTAAACTCTCATTATACGTTCTGGGAATTCTGCTTCTGGATACTTAGATAAGAGAAACAAAAAGATGTCCACAAAAAGATCTATACTTGAATGTTCATGCCAACCTCACTAGAATACGCTAGAAAACCTAACGTTCACCAATAGCAGAATGGATAAACTGTCATATAGTCACACAACACACTACAACACAACAATAAAGAGGCATGAACAGCTGCTATCCACAGTGGCATGGGAGGACCTAAATGACATTGTGGTTTGTAAAATAGTACATACCGCATGGTTTCATATATGTGAAGTTTTAGACTTGGAAAAACTAATAAAAATACTTTTTGAAATACGGGCTGGGGAGATGGTTCAACTGGTCAAACTCCTGAGTGCACATCAGACATAAATCTGTTTCCTCAAAACCCAGGTAAAAGCAAGGCATGGACGGATGTTCCTGTGACCACTGTGCTGGGACAGCAGAGACAAGAGGATCGCCAGGCTTGCTGTCCTGCCTGTCAAGCTGACACAGCGAATTCCTGGTTCAGGGAGAGATCCTCCCTCAAAAAGATAAAGTGAAGAGTGACTGATGAAGACTCCTGACATTGACCTCTGACCTCCATGTGTGTACACGCACGGACAAGCACACCAACGTGTTTGCCCACAAACTCACACATAAGCACAAGGAGTCATGAAAATTAAATTAGAATAAGATGGCCCAAGAGAATGTCCCAGGGTGACAGAAATAGTCCATCTCTGAATTTTGGCCATGGTCATAATAGATATGCATTTATTAAAATTAAGTAAATTGCCCAGGGCTAGAGAGATGGCACAGAGTTTAGAGCTCTTGTTTTTTTGCAGAGGGTCCAAGTTCAGTTCTCAGCACCCACACTGCAGCTCACTTGCAGTTAATAGTGGCAGGGGAGCCTATACTATCTTCTGGATTCTGTGGGCTCCTTCCCTCATGTGTGGTACACACAAACTCACACAGGCACGCACACACACACACACACACACATGCACACACACACATACACACATATTAAATAAATCTTTTTAAAAATTCAATGAATTGTGCATTAAAGGTGGTTTCATTTTCTTGCATATAAATTATGTTTTTAAACCATAATAAATAGTCAATAAAATGGCAGACTAAGAGAGCCTGTATTACTGGAAGCAGAAAAGCATGCAAGGTCATTGCTATAGGGAGAACCCTTGAAAGCAATAGGGAAATGGTGTGCACACCAATGGAATATCACAAATACAATAAAGGAGCTGTTTGTAAATGAAAAGTACAGGCAATAAATACTAAAACAAAAATTCTTTAGTGATCAAAGAAATGCAAATCAGAACAGAAACCACATGAAGTTCTTATCTACTTTTTTTTTTAATTCCCTGATTCCCTTCAGGTAGAGACAGAAAGATGTTTTAGATCTTTAGAGACAATATGAGCTGCCAGAATCTCTCTGGGAGGAAAAAAAGTCAATATATTTACAGAATGCTCCGTTATCACAAGCTCCGATGTAGGGCTTATAGAGAGCTGGGCTGTATTTGCTCCTTAAACCACCTCTGGTTCAAAGATCCTCTAGCTTATGCCTCTGTTCGTGTGCTTCTATCCGATGAGGTAAAATTTAACCTTTATTGAAACAAACCATCCCAGCTCTGTAAAAGCACAAAATCCCCACAACAACTGCTGCCTCAGAGACTCCTCCAGATGCCTTTAAAAGATCAAAGGCAGGGTTGTGGCCCAGTGGCAGAGTACTCACCTGGCATGCATGAGACCCTGGGCTCAACCTCAGCAGAGGCAGACAGATAGAAAGAGACAGAGAGAAAGACAGACACACACACACACACACACACACAGAGAGAGAGAGAGAGAGAGAGAGAGAGAGAGAGAGAGAGAGAGAGAGACAGACAGACAGACAGACAGAGACAGACAGAGACAGAGACAGACAGGGATAGAGTGAAAGTGAAGAAGACATATACACATAGAGAGAACAAGTCAGAGACAGAGATGGGGGAGGGAAGGAGGGAGGAGAGGAAAGAGGGAGGTGGGCCCCTGTGCTTGATTCAATCACTATGGTCTAGGAGCAGTCTGATTGACATCTGGGGTATATACTCCTGTGTGTGGATAGCACATTAGATAAGTCCCGTTTGGACCATATAGAGCAGAGAAGGGGACACCAAGGGAAGAAATGATGAACAGGTTAAAAAAGATGCAGGCTACTACAGAGGACCAGCATCATCTTCCTTTCCAGTTCCTTCTGGAATACTTGGGTCCATTTTCCCATGACCTAAGAAGAGTGTTGTGAGTCAGCCCATCATCCCACAGGGACTTTGAGATGGTGGCCCTTTCTCAGACACCACGGGATTTGTCTTCCCTGCTATGAGTGCAGGTATTATGGGGACCAACTACCCCCAAAATGAAAAGCTAACATCCCAGAAAAAACACCCAACTAACCTAGATGTGTGTACTTATGGAAAGAGTCAGCTACAGGGGTCAAGGCATTCCCCCCACAGTCCACCCATCCCGGCTGTACCACAGGCCCCCAGGACCTGAGGAACCAAGCAGGTGTCTGTCTCGCTCTTGCTAGCTTCACCCTGCTTTAATTTCCCTTTGCCGTTTTTTCTTCAGCCCACAGCTGACCTCTGCCTTGCCCTTGCAATGTTCAAAGGTCTTCAGCAAATCTCCTTAGCCAGCAGGAAGGCCACAGGTTAAACCCTCCCCCAGGCCTTAAGCCCTCTTGCAGACTCCGGCCTCTCTGCTGACCTCTCCCTTCATCCCTATCTCGCCTGCTGCCAGGAATCACATCCTGGGTGCTGGCAGCCGCCCTTCTCTTGCCTTGAATTACTCTACATTTTTAACACCGAGATCTACTCTGAGCATTAATGTCTATCCCCAGATACACCTTACATCTCTTCACATCTCAAAGTAGGTAGGAGATGTGGCCTAATCTGGACCCTCCTGGGCCCTCCCTTCAGACACTGCAGTATGAACTCAGGCTCTTCCTAGAGGCAGCATCTGCTAAGCCTTCTTTGCTTTTGTTTTTATTTGTAGGGGGAACAAAGTAACACCTGCTTCTCTGGCCTGACAGGAGTGTTGGAACCAATACAAGTCCCATTTTACCATGTGCGTGGGCAATGTCTATTCAGGAAACGTCAGCTATAAATATATAGGTGCTTGCAAAGGAACAGGATGGGATGGCTCTAATGGGAGGGGTCACTAAATAAACAGCGAGACAGAGTTCTAGTTTCACTTCTGATGCCATGGTAAGAATTACCCTGAGAACATGCAACCTAGAGGACAAAGGAGTTTATTTCTGCTTATAATTCCAGGTTACAGTTCATCCTTTGTGAGGAAGGCAGGAGCAGAGAGGGGAGGGTACATACTTGTTCATCTGCTTGCTGTGCTCAGCTCCATTCCTGCACTCTTACACAGTTCAGGAACCACTACCTAGAGAATGGTGTCACCCACAGTGGGCTGGGTCTTCCTATAGCAATTAACATAATTAAACAATCCCACACAAATTGCTCGCAGGCCAAGCCAATGTAGGTGATCCTCCAGGTGATTCCAGAATGAGTCAAACTGGCAACTAAAGTCACAAGCAGGGTCACCAGTGTGTGGCAGAGAGAGTCTATGATAGCCTGAACTGAGACAGAAAACCTGGAGCTGGCATGCCACAGACTCCAATATTACCACAGCCCCCGGAACTGTGGCTAAGTGGTAGAAATGTGGGAAGGAAAAAGCAGGACTCAGATACTATCAATCACTCCGATACATTCATGTGTTTGTGTATATTTTATAATTGCAAATATTATTAGCTACTCAAATATAATTAATTCACCCAACAAATATTTACTGAACATCCATTATGTGCCAGGGAAACAAGAATTTTTTTTTTCTTAGAATCAACAGAATAACAGCCAAGATGTGTCTTCTCTGTTATATCCAGCCATCAAACTAAAGCGCACAGTTCGAGTCCTGGTGCCTTCTGGTCTGAAGCAAGGAGTCTATTCCTCAGTCTCCACGCCCATGCTAGGCAGAGCTGACTAGTGCTAAAGTGGCTGGAAATTCCCCATCCTAAGAGTCTTTTGGCAGCTCCTAGGGTTGTCTGTCCCTCCTGGATCCTCACACTCAAGTGTCTCACTCCTCCATGTATTTTTATGGCCTTCCATGGATGTCAGTGTAGCAAGGACCTTCTTCCTTAAGAGCAAGGTCAAGGATCTCATCCCTGGGAAAGCTCCCCCTCCCCCAACCCCTTCCTACCACCCTGCCACCCCTCCCCAACCCCTCCCTACCTCCCAGTTACCCCTCCCCCAAACCCTACCTACCACCCTGCCACCCCTCCCCCAACCCCTACCTAACACCTAGCCACCCCTCCCCCAACCACTACCTACCACCCAGCCACCCCTCCCCCAACGATCACAACCTATATTAGCTTGCTTCCTGTTGCTGTGATCAAATACTGACCAAAAACACCTCGGGAAAGAAAGGGTTCATGTGGCTCGCATCTCCCAGCCATAGTCCATCACTGAGGGAAATTAGGGTAGGAACCTGGAGGCAGGGACGGATGGAAGAGTACTGCTTACTAGCTCACTCTCCAAGTTCAAGTTCAGCTACGTTTCTTATACCTCCCAGGATCCTCTGCCCAGGGGTGGCACCACCCATAGTAGGCTGGGCGCGCCTCATCAATTATTAATGAGAAAATACCCCCACAGACAAGCTAACTGGCCATTCTGATGGAGTCAATTCCTCAGTGAGAGTCCATTGTCAAAGTCTGTGTTGAGTTGGCAAAACCCAACCAGCCCATCCAGAAATACAGAAACTACTTCCTGGCTTTAAACAGAGTGAGTCACGTGTGGGTAATGGTTTTCCAAAGGATGGAAAAGCTGAGCTGCCAACCAGTGGACAGGGAGGGAAACTGAATTAACACTGAGGAAGGAGTTGGTGACATCCTGAGGTTGGAAGGGCAGCTGAAGGAAGTTACCAGAGCCCAGAAGCCATGGTCACAGTGCTGCTGTGGACCTCAGTGGCCCTGTGTTGTAGGAAGTGGAATCACAGAGGCTCACCCAGATGACCTGATGATCCTGAAGACATCACAAAAGGCGAAGGAGTAAGTTACCTGACTTCTCCGTCCTGCTGACCATCTTCAGTGCTGCTCTTTAGTTAAAACAGCTGAAAGCTGTCAGACTCAGAGCCTAAAGGGTTCCTAGCAGCCCGCAGATTACTTTCTATGCTTCTCTACCCTAGCAACTGAAGGAGTCAGGAAGTGTGAGGACCTGCCCCCTCTTCTGTCTCCCTTAGGCAGGCTGCCCTCTTCCTTAGTGCTGGCTCCCTCTTTGTTAGAACTCTGATTCCACTGGCCGTGACTTCTCTGTTTCCTACTCTGCTTTCTGTACCATGGTGCAGAATTTCACAGTGACAGGCAATGGACAGCCTCATTCATCCACTTCTTCTAACTAGTATAATTCACAGTATGCAATGGGCACTCAACCATCCTTGCATAGAGGGGAAAGGAAAGTCCTACCACCACCTTCAGGCTCTGGCTGTTTATATCTCTGTCTGTTTCTGTCTCTCTGTGTCTCTGTCTCTGTCTCTCTGTCTCTCTGTAGACCCAAAAGTGCTCTACTGTTGAACTATACGCCAACTCTCCTCCTTCTTAACATTTATTGCTATTATTATTATTATTATTATTATTATTATTATTATTATTATTATCTGTGCTGTGTGAGTAAATGCAGGTGTTCCCGTGTCACGGAGGTCAAAGAACAATCTCTGTGTGGACCACTCCCTCCCACCTTGTTGAGAGACAGGGCTGTTCAATACTACATATGCTGCCAGGCTTACTGGTCAGCGAGCTTCCAGGGAGTCTCCGAGTGTCACCGTCCACATCTCCATATGAATGCTGGCATTTTAGACATAAGTATTAACACAGCCAGCTTTTTACATGGATTTTGGGGGATCCAACTCAGGAAGCCAGGTTTGTTCAGCAAGCACTTACCCACTGTGATGCTTAGATTTGGTTAATAAGCCAGAGTCATCTGGAAAGAGGGAAGCTCAACTCAGAAAACACCTCCCTTAGACTGGCCCATAGGCAAGTCCGTGGGCTGGTTTCTTGATTGATGGCTAAGACAGAAAGGTCTGGCCTACTGCAGGCAGGGCCACCCCTGGGGAGGTGATGTTGTGTTGTAGAAGAAAGAAGAATGAGCAAGCCAGTAAGTAAGTAGTGTCCCTCCATGGCTTGTGTCTCAGTTCTTGCCTCCAGGTTCCTACGCTGAGTTCTTGCCCTGAGCTCTCTTCTCAATGAACTGTAAGCTGTGACGTAAAATAGGTCCCCATGTTGTTCTCAGTCATGGTCTTTACCACAGCAATGGAAAGCAAACTAGAACACCCACTGAGCCATCATCTCCCCATCCCTTCTTCCTTTCCTCCATCTGCCTCCCTCCACTATCTAACTCTGATTAGCATGAAAGAATGAATAAGAAGCATGGGGCCTCTTTACCCTGGGTCTGTAAGATGAGACCCTACATTTAAGTCATGCCAACAATAATTATGAAAATTATTATACTCGTAGTGCTGTCAATATATCAGCCTTCTACCGTCTGTAGCCACTTGAGAATGCTTCATGGAAATCTCAAAATATCTTCCCTCTACCACCCAAGATGCTATGAGGCCACCTCTCCCTGCTGCTAATCAGTATGTGCTCAGGATAAACAAACTCAATTTAAAATCAGTTTAAGCAAAACATAATTAGGAAGATAAATTAGCTGCCCCCAAGATTGTATAATGAATGCCCAGGCCAAAAAAAAAATAAGTATTTTTATTATCTGCTGTTTTTATTAACTGTAACATCTTCCCTTCGGTCACTGCAGCAGAAGGAAGCACCACTGATCTCAGAAACTGAAATTGATTGCCTCTGCCATGCTTACTGCAGGATGAAAACCAGATTTTCTTTTAAGTTGTCCATGAGGGCAAGAGGGTATGGGCCACAGTGTATGTGCGAGAGTCAGAGGACAAACTCGGGTGTCAGAACTCACCCTTCACCTTATTCAAGGCAGAGTCCCTATTGTTTGCGGTGGCACATATCAAGCTGGCCTGAAGCTCTCTGGGTCCATCTGCTTCTGGCCCCCATCTACATGCAGGAGTGCAATGGCTTCACACAGGTTCTAGCTATCCATCCAAAACCAGAAACTCACATTCTGAGCAAGTTCTCCCACTGGGCCCTTTCCTTGGCCTCTAAAGAAGTTTTGTTTTTCTTTTCTAAATATTTATTATGTGTGTGTATGGACACACCATGCCAAGGTATGCACACAGAGGTCAGAGAATAACTTTGTGGAGTTGGTTCTCTCTTGCCATGTTTGTATGGATTCTGGGGGCCAAACTCAGGCTGTCAGGATTACACACCAAGCATGTTAACCTTTGGGCTGCCTCTCTGGCCCTGTTTTTGCTTTCCTTATGATACATGTGGAACAGCAGGCAAGTACTAAAGAAAGGAGGTAAAAAGAGTCGGGCAACCAGCATTCAACTCCTGGTTCTGGTTTATGGCAGGACAATCCTGGGCAAGTCTGGCAACCTGTGGGAGACCAAGTTCTTTTGGTATGAAATAAAGTTGTACCCACTTGAATGACACTAGAAGTAGATGCTCTGTGGTCCAAATGCATCCTTTACATCTTTGCCATGACCTCATGAATTATTTACTAGTATTGTTTCATATAAAGAAGGAGTCAGAGGTATTAACTTGTTCATGAAGATATGAAAACTAGTTGTGTTTTTATACATTAAAATCAGGAAGCAATCGTCAGAAATGTAGCAGGAGCAATTTAAATTAGGGGATTAAATGAGCCCTAATTAGTAAGCCTGGGACCCACATTTCTGACTGAACACTCACTATTCTCTGCATTTCACTCTTTCCCTATGCAAAACGGCAGGTCATTAGCAGCTGTCAATCATCGGTCCCTGGAGGGGACTCATCTGCGGCTACAACTGTAGTGCTGCATAATGTCTGTACCTTTCAAAAGTACGGTCAGTATTGAAAACCAGATCTCTCTGTATCTCTTTCTCTGTGTGTCTCTGTCTGACACCTTGACAATATTAGACAGAAGAGATGGGCTGGCGATGTAGCTTAGTCATAGAGACTTTGCTTAGCATATTCAAGGCCTTTGGTTGGATTCCTGGAAATGGAAAGATATTCTGATTGAAACTCAGGTGATGACAAGGCTGTGGGCCATTCGCCATTTCAGTGGATCAGTCACGCTAGGTGACATCAGCACTCAGTGGAAACCTATGGTGCCCTGAAGTGGGCACTTTCTCTGGGGAACTGCATCCTATTGCCAGGCAATCATGGTCTCTCCCTAGCCTATGGGAGACATCTTCCATGGTTACTGAATCTAGAAGTTGCAGACCGGAAGTTTGCAGATTCTTGCAACCCAGGAAATTCCTGTCTTAGGCAAGCCAGGTTGACCTGTGCGTGACATCACACAATCACTGCTGTGTGGCCTCAACAACCTGGGATGGCATCGATGCCATACTACATACACTCTGGTGATTCTGCATCTGGTTGGAAGCTCCAGCGATTCGAGGATATAAGGCTAAGAGAATCCGCTAAGAACCCGGTATTGTGAAAAGAGATTGGGTAGTTCACACAGGGGCTGTACATCTGATCACAATAATTCGAGCACTTCTGATGGGGGTTAGTATGGATTGGGTAGTTATTCAGTTTTTAAGTCTCTCTGCTCTGCAATGCGTTGGTTCACTAAACATTTAGGAGACACTTAGTGCACTATTCTAGGCACTGAGAATACAGAAATGGCTGGGTAAGGACAAAATCCTTGCCCTCAGAGAACGCACATCTAGAGGAGAAGACAGAAAGCACCTTAATAGTATCAGACAGAAGAGAAAAAGGCTGGGGAGGTAGCTCAGTAATGGAGACTTTGCTTGGCATATTCAAGGCCTTTGGTTCAGTTCCTGGAAATGAAAAGACATTCTGATAGAAACTCAGGTGATGACAAAGCAGTGGGCCATTCGCCATACAGAAAACAACCAACAACAACAAAACTGTCCACAGAGACACAGGGCCAGTGGTAACTTGGGAGGGTGCCAAGGAACACCAGAAGTGGGACCCCAGTTTGGCCAAGGCCTCCAGTTGCCGGCACTTTGAAATGTACAATTTTGAGTTGTGAGCGTCAAGGGTATCTATAACTATTAATCACTTAATTATGAAATATTTTTCCTCTGTAAGAAACAACTCTATGGCTACCATCCATAACAATGTCAAATCTTGTTCTTGCACAGACAGATTGGAAATGTATCAAGTCAAACTCATCCAAATGCTGGCACAAAGGTTGAGAAAAGGGGGGTTTGGGGGAGAGACCAAGCTTATTAGCAAATCTGACAATATTTTATTAAAGGAAGTGTGGCTGGAGTCAGGGGCTTCACCCACTAAAATCCAAAGCAGAAAACTAAGTAAGTACATGACATATATATATATATATATATATATATATATATATATATATATATATATATATTACAATATGTACCCCATAGCTGTATACTGTGTCAGAAAAGAAAATAACAGCATTATGACAGACAAAATAAGACATGTGATTTCACAATGCTGTTCATTCATGCATCCATTTATTGCACAAATACAAACTGAGGGCACACTGTGTCCCAAGATAATGTGCACCATAGTGAGACAATGCTCAAATGAATTCCAGCAGATTTATCCGTATTTTAAATAACTTATTTTATTCTTCTGACTATAAAATAATGAATTTCCGTTGTTAATTTTGTTTTTCTGGCAGCGCTGGGGATGGAACCCAGGATCTGGGCTTATTAGTTCATGCTGTGCCACTGAGCTACATCTAAGCGCTTATAATTTTTAAAATATTAAATATCTAAGCTTAAAACATATTTTAAAACTGCCAGGCATTGTGGTTCACACCTATAATGCCAGAATATGAGAAACAGAGACTTGGAGATGAGAAATTTAAGGTCACTCTCAGCTGTGTAGTGAATTTGAGGCCAGCCTGGGGTCCATGACACCCTGTCACAAAACAAAACAAAAAAATCAAATACAAAGCAAACAGACACCTCTGTTGATGAAACTATTTCTCAACCCCGTGTGCTATTGGCATTTGTCAGTAAGCAGTTGCCCTGGGGCCGACCTGGCCTTCCATGCATGATAGGTTGTCCATCAGCGTTCCTGGCCACAGTATCATGTGAACCTTCTGCACCTCCGGATTTACTACCATCAAAATTCCCAGCAGCCAAATGGGCACGATGTGCCTAACAAATTTCCTGTAACTACGTCTATGCTGATAGAAGAACAACGCTGTCTTTACAGTGGTCAGCAGAGACTCAAAACTCCTCTAAGCCCTTAGAATAATGCCCATACGCAAAAGGAACATTCACATCACATCCAAGGCTCAGGGAACGCTACAGAAGGCGCCAGAACTGTGAGGGATGGAGGAAGTGGGAGTGGTGTGGAATGCTGACTTCTGGCCGTGACGTGAAGGTGATGGTTTATCTTGGTTGTCAACTTGATGGGATCTGGAATCAACTGTAACACACCTATAACAAATGATCTTTTTTTATTACTCTCTTCCTCTCTTTCTCTCTTTCTTTTTCTCTCTCTCTCTTCCTTCCTTCCTTCCTTTTTGTCTGTCTTTTCTTCTTCCTTTTTTTCATCCTTCTTTTCTCTCCTCTTCCTACACCTCTTCCTTCTTTGTAATATATTTTCTTAATCAGATTGTTGATGTGAGAAAACCTACCCTAAACATAGGCGGCATTTTCTGGTGGCGGCCTAAAGAAAAGGATATGGGTGAAGGAATTTTTGCCTTTTGCTTGCTTCCTGGTTCTTTGCCAGAGTCTTCTGTCCTATTGCGGTGGCATTCCTTCACGGATACTAGAAGCAACCACTTAGGACTTCCAACATAAACAGCACAGCTCTCCAGGACTCCTCAGGCCTTCTGCACTGAAAGGGGACTGCAGAACATCCAGCTTTTTATTCTGAACAACAACTGTTCTTTCAGTGTGAGACAGCAGTCGCTGGTCTGTACAGACCATGGTGTGGAAGCTAATCCCATGAATCTCCTTTCAAAGTGTATATTCATTCTATCAATTCTGTCCCTATATGAGAACCCTGACTAAATACAACATGGCTTTTGCACTCTGGAACTCACTGTGGCTGTGATTACCCACACAAGATTGGGTCCATCAGCAGCCTGTCCTGCAAAGGGGCGGGGCTCGCCAGGCTCCACCCCTTCTTGAGAATTTATACACAGCTGACAGTTGAGACAGGACAGGCATTTTCTTCAATCATTTAATCACAGAGGAGGTGCCTCTGCTCTCATCAACAAACTCCTCCCCACAGTCCTATAACCAACCTTAATAAGACGCTGTGGATCACCAAAATTCTGTTTTATTTATTCTCTCTCTCTCTCTCTTTCTCTCTCTCTCTCTTTCTCTCTCTCTCTCTCTCTCTCTCTGGTATGTGTGTGTGTGAGAGAGAGAGTATAATAAAATATGTTATGCATGGGTATAAAAATATAATGAATCTATTATCATGTATTAATTAACATGTATTAATAAGATCCTTCTTTTAAATCCTAGTATTCAAGAGGTAAAGGCTAAAGAGCAAAACAGTCTTAAAAACAAAGAAACAGACAAACACCAGCGACACAAAGCCCCCGTCCCTGTTTGCCATGGGTTAGAGAGCCCCTGCCCCACGCTTCAGCCCAGCTTAGGCTCCCACTCCTCCATCGGAGATGCCTCCTACTGCACCAGCAGAGGTTGGCACACAAGCACTCAGTGATGAGGAGAAGTGATGGGGGATAGGGGCGCTCTGCCTTAAATGGACAGCTATGTCAACCTCTCAAGAGGGGACAGAAAGAATGGGCCCACCAACACCTCCCCGTGGATGGAGGAGAGGATGGTGAAGCCACACTCTCCTCCTCAAGGTAGAGTCCAAAATTGACAGCAGTTAGGGGAAGGGTGTCGGTGTTTTCAGTGGTATAGCCTTTGCTCCACTGAAAAATCTCCCACCCACGTTTGGACAATAAACTAATTAAACTCAATGGGCCACACACACAAAGGAGACATGCAAGGGGAGGCACTAGAGAAAGGGGAGATGAAAACAATTTACCTTTATTATATAAATATGCGAGATTGCTAAACAATTTTTAAAATTACAGTCCTCTTATTTCCCTGGGTAAAAAGAGAGCAAGGAACTTTTCTTTCAGTATGGGGACTCCTAAAAGTGGACACACAGTATGGCTCCTTTCCCTGTGGAGAGAGACAAGCCACCACAGGTTCCAGACAGAGCCCTCACCCCCTTCCTGTGTGGAGAGGGAGGTGGCCCTCTGCAGAGAAAGGCGGGCCTGGGAGGGAGGACAGGCTTGGCTCCGCAGGGGATCAGTGGCCTCCAGCTTAGCCGCATGCGTCATACCATCATCCAGGCCATGCCCCAGACTTCACCTCTCGCAATGAGCTTTGCTGACGACACTGGAGCAAAGCCTACACACACACACTCAGAATTGTGCCCAGTTCTCTGCTAAGGAACAGGTAGGGGGAGGCTGCCTGGCCACTCCCTACTGCCTGGACTTTCAAAGAGTCCATTGTTTTTAACCTAAAGCAACTCACCTGCCTGGGGATGGTTATTTGGTTATTCGGGCACAAAGGCACTTTGTAAAGAAGCAATATTTTCAGTTAATAAAAATGACTACTGAACTCAGGCCTGGCTCAAGATTTCTAGGTCCCTGGAGCCCCAACCCTGGAGCAAAAGATGGTCTGGTGTAGGTGGTACAGCTTCTAGTCATTAAGAGTTGAGGGGGGAAGGGTCAGAGGGCCCAGACTTGGCTGGTCACTTCTTGGATTGAGCTCCCAGGTGGGCCCAGCCCCATGTTCTGCAAGAAACAACTCAGTTCCCATTGACTTCTTTCACCTCCCAGAGCAGCTGAGTGAACCCCTATGCCCATCCCCTGCTCCTCAGCTCCCCCTACCCTACAAGTCTGCAATGCCAGTTTTGACAGATTTTTCTCCTGGTTTTCAATAGAGACTGGAAAACAGGATTGTTTTGTTTTTTGTTTTGTTTTTCAAGACAGGGTTTCTCTGCATAGCCCTAGCTGTCCTGGAACTCACTCTGTAGACTAGGCTGGTTTTGAACTCAGAAATCCACCTGCCTCTGCCTCCCAAGTGCTAGGATTAAAGGTGTGTGCCACCACCGCCCGGCCTAAAACAGGATCTTTATGTGAAATCTTTTTCGCATTTAAGTACCGAT
This sequence comes from Mus minutoides, assembly GCA_902729485.2. Lineage (NCBI taxonomy): Eukaryota > Metazoa > Chordata > Mammalia > Rodentia > Muridae > Mus > Mus minutoides. The sequence continues at coordinate 833,691 of LR749636.1, forward strand.
TAACATCTTTAAAAAATAAGCCTTCCCACATCTGTATAGCACTTCTGTCTCAGACTCCGTGAGGGCAGTGATTCAGGGTGAGGTATCTAGGAAGCCTAAGGAATAAGTCTGCCCTACACCTGCATGCTGTGTGACGCTGGCTACTTATCTAACCTGTCTTGGTCTTACTCCCTTGTGCTTAAAAAGGGCATGCTAAAACATGCTGCACACTTAGATGAGATGTGTGTGGCTTCATAACTACAGGCTATTATCTTTATGGGACACCTGGTCTGCTCTCCCAGGAGTCTTTTTGAGAGTGTCACTGAGAGAGGAACATTCAATCAATGCCTGTGCTGTCTGCAACAGGAAGTTCATGGCCTCCTGGAGAATTCCAGTGACTGTAGTTGAGGAGCAATCCCCACACCTCGTGCTATGTTCGTTTATTACTCATGTCCCGGATGGCCAACAGATGCCCTCCCAGAACCCCCTGCCGACTTCTCTGAGTTATGTCATACCCGTGCCTTCTATTGGTCAGGCTCCTTCCCTGTTTCCTGTCTGTAGACGCATTCCCACTTATAACAAACCCTATGATGACCTGCTCTAGGTTGGGTATCTGTGAAGCAGTGACTTAGTACATACAGTTTGTAGGTAAGTAATTTGGAGGCATTGAAGGGAATGAAGGAGGAGAAGGGAGAAAAGCCGACGGATGCCTGTGTTAGCTGCAAGTGAATGAGATTTATACACGGTTCCTATCCTCACTGGAATGTGTGAACGGAGAATTAGAAAATCATTCACCACATCTATTTATTTAAAGCTAAGCTTGCACTTATCCAACCGTCCCTAGAAACCCATCCAAGAGACTAAAAACATGAGCACCTAAAGATTTGTGTGTAAATCTTTACATACCAGTCAACACTTGGAAACAACCCAACCGACACTGACAGATGGAGATACATGGTCTAGTGAAGCCATACAAGAGAACTTTCCACACAGTAGCTACTTGCACTGCGGAAAGTGAAGATTGTCATTTTTAATGTTAGGTATAAAAGGCAATTACATTCAAATGTGTGGACTGTTACATAGTGCTATGCTTAGGTACCTGTGATAGTTTTGTTGGAAGAGAAACTCAATAAGAAGATTGTCTAGATCAGGTTGGCCTGTAGTCACATCTTTGATGGACTGTATTGGTTGTGTTGGTTGGTGGAATACCCGGACCACCATGGGTAGCACCATTCCCTTGGCTTGGGTCCTCGAACTGTTTAAGAGTGAAGGAGGTAAGATAAGTTGCATACATGCATGCACTTCATCCTCTCTCTACTTTTGACTGTGGATATGAGTGGCTGTTAGGAGATTCTTCCTTGACTGTCCCGCAGTGATGGGCTATAACTTGGCATTATAGCTAAATAAACCCTTTCTCTATTAAAGTAGATTGATCAAAGAAACTGCAAACAAAACTAATACCATACTGGATTCGTCATTTTAGTTAATACTCATTTCTGGTCAGTTGGGTCTCTTTGTAGCACAGATGGACATCTGGACTGTTGGTTACTATACTCCAGATTCTCTTTTAGACTGACTCCCAGGCCAGGCAGGTCAGTGTGCTTAGGTCCATCATGGAAAACCCTGATTCTGTGTCAGACCCTTACTAATAGGGCCAAAAGCAGCACAAGCTAACCTTGGCTTCGATGCATCTTTGCACAGTTCTGGACAGGATTCCTTGAGTGCTGGTCCACTGTTCACATGCCTTCTCACATCACCTGCATGCTTCACTTCTTGCTGCGGTCACCTCTGACCCCAAGCTCCTGTGGCTTAGAACATGTGAGTACTCTGTAGCTGTCTTTAGACAGCACCAGAAGAGGTCACGAGATTCCATTAAAGATGGTTGTGAGCTACCATGTGGTTGCTGGGAATCGAACTCAGGACCTCTGGAAGAGTAGTCAGTGCTCTTAACCACGGAGCCATCTATCTCTCCAGGCCCTGGATTTTCCTGTTTTAAGGAATATGCTTCCACTGGTACATTTTTTTGAGAACTACCTTATCATTCTGTGCCCATTCCATCCATTTCGGTTTGATGATGTTTTTGCAGAAATGATTTCCTCAAATATCTTATAGGTTTCCCATAAATTTCCTTTCATATAAAAGCTGTGACCACTGCTCCTTTTGAGTTGAGCCTTTATCTACCTAGATTCCTGCTGAGAGGTTGAAGCCAGCTCCATTAAGCTTCCTAATGACATCATCACTAGACAGAATCTGTGAGCTTTATCCCTTGTGTATTTAAGGGGCTTGCATAAGCCTAAACTCCCTGCTGTTTTAACAAAATTTGTACATTAGGTTGTTTTTCTGCTCTGGGCCAGAATTTATATACATTAAATGCTCCAATTAAAAAAATTTTTTTTAATTTGGTTGTTTTGAGACAGAGTCTCTCTCTACATAGACCTGGCTGTCCTGGAATTTACTATGTAGAACAGACTGGCCTAGAACTCACAGAGCTCTCCTTGCCTCTGCCTTCAGAGTGCTAGGAGTAAAAGTGTTCGCCATCATGCCTGACTTTATTGTTAATTTTAACTGTGTGTGCATTTGTATGTATGAGTTACATACCCACAGGGGCTCCAGAAGAGGTCAGATTCCTGGAGCTGGAATAGAGGATGTTGTGAGCCAAGGGAAGCAGGTACCAGGACCCCAACTCTCATCCCCTGTAAAAGCAGCACATGCTCTGAGCCACAGAGTCATCTCTCCAGCCTCCAGCATAAGTGCCCTATTTTACATCTTTTTACCTGAGGATTTTCAAAATCATGAAGTTCTGCTGCCTTTCATTTCTTGTCAGCTTCTCCCTGCCACTCCTGCCCTCCAGCATTTTACTGTGAGCACTGAGAAGAAGCCTGGTGGTACCTTCAATATTTTACTCTGGTGTCATCTCAACTGCACAGCCATACCCACACCACTTGCCTTATGTGAGTGGTGTCCTCATGGTTCGCTTGTGCCTTTCTGCCTTTAGGACATTTATAGCATATAGATAGATAGATAGATATCCACACATGTAAAGGGATGTATAAAGTAGTGTGTTTAAATACTTGGAAATTTTTATATTTGCTAAATTCATATTTTCTTTTTTTGGTTATTTTAGTACTTGAACTTTTAAGAAGAGCCCTGTTAAAGGTATAAACGGAAGTTTACATCGATGGCAAACAGCAGTGACTGCCTGCCATGTACAGAGGCCTCTAGGAAGCTGATGAATTTAATAAGCTCTTTTCATTCCAGCAAGATTTACAAGGAAGATAGGGCAAGCCACAGAACTGTGGAGACCAAAGCGGGACTAGTAACCATTGCAACTTCCCTGAGAGGATGCTGGCCCTACAACGCTGCTGCCCTGAGTCCCTCTAGTGGCTTAGACTGCGCGGTGCACCTCTCTGAATACTTTTGCTAAGCAATCACTTCCCATGAAGTTAGACCTGAGCCAAGTGTGGTGCCGAATGCTTCTGATCCCCATATCTGGGAGAGGCTAAGGCAAGAGGATTAGAAGTTGAAGGCCAGTTTGGGCTTCAGGCTGAATTACTATCTCAAAAAAAAAAAAAAATAGAAGTATTATCTGATCAACAAGATGAAAAACAAAAGCTCAGAAATTCTTTCTCCGGTGTTTTTTCAAAGTTTAATCTCTGCACAAATATTCCGTACGTCACCAGACACTGCAATCCTTTTGGTGTTCTTTAATAATTGCCAATTGCCTCCTTCTCGCTCGACCTTCTGTCCCTGCAACCTGGGCTCCTTGTCCCCACACTTGCCCTCTGGCACTGTGGGGCGCGGTTCTAATCTCCCTTCTAATCTCTTCTCTACCTGACAGCCTTGAAAATATTTGCAAACAGCTTCTCACCTGCCCCCTCACCTCCCAGGCGACACACAGTTCCTTCCACTAATCTCAGCCACTAGATTCTTTTGTCTTGGTTGTTCCTTTCTGGGGTGTCCACACTCTGAAGACATGCTGGCTATCAAGACCTGCCTCCAACACCAGAGATGTGGCCCAGTTATACCAAGTGTCACAGAGCAGACACAAGGATCTTGCCAGCTGCCCTATCTCCAGACCCCATTCTCTGAGCAGCACTGTCACAGACAGACTGAAAGCTGAGACTGCCCTTATGTGAACAGGCCACACTTCAGTCAACTTCACAGAAGCCTTACTTTGCCCTCTTTGTAACAAGCCTAGAAATGCTTCTCATTTTGGATCAGGTTCATCTGTTTACAAATATAAAAGAGTACAAACAGCTGTAAGTAGATGGCCAGTTCTGCATGAACTAGACATGCAAACAATCAGAGAGATCAAAAGGAGTCTTGGGAATGAACTGTTCCCTGGTGAGACAGCCTCTTGGGTACTTGGAGTAGGTCTCTGACCTACTGGGTTGGCAGATGACCAGCCTCAATCCCTCCCTCTGCATTTTAAACTCACTGCCTTCGATACTGCCCTCTGTGGACACAGGAGAGAGACTCGGTGTCAATAATGTAGCATCCCTTGATAGTGTGAAGACTGATATTCAGTCTACGCACATCTCTCTCCTCTGAGCTAATGGAGACTTCTCCCTGAAGGGCTGTTTTTCAAAACCTTTCATCATTCACTTCATCTCCCCTGACTCCACTCCAATCTCACCATAACATCCTCCACTTATGGGCCCCAAGTCTGAGCAGTATGCTCTAATGACCTATATTGGCTATAGATTAAAAGAGTTATCTCTGTGAAAATATTTCCTTTATAATACAGCTTGCCATAACTAAGATTTACATGCCTAAAGACTCCTTGGAGTATAATGGGTAGTGTTTAAAACTTTCTTTGTAGATCATCTGGTTTGATATCCGGGCACATTGTCTCACAGCACCAATGTTGTGTCTGTCACTGGGTCTCCCAGCCCAGCCATCAAGGGATGACCACAGGGCAATAATGGTATTGGCTAGGTTTGGAGAGTAAGAATCCTTTTATCTTGGGAAGAAAAAATAAACTATGGGGGGTGAGATGGCTTGGTGGGTCAAAAGCTTGCCACCAAACCCGACAACCTAAGTTCAATCCTTTGGGCCCACATAGCAGAAAGGACTGATAGTTCATGTTGTTCTCATGTTGTTCTCTGACTCCAACATATGCACTATGGTGTGTGCACACTCAGGATAAATGAAATGTATTTGTAAAACAAACAAAAAGAAGATAGACTAGGGATTGCTCTCAGCAGGGACATTCTTTTTTTTTTTAATGACCTTTACATTTTTTATTTTCTTTTTGTGTATATGTGTGTGTATGTATGTGTGTGTGTTGTGCCTGCACATATGTCTGTATATGATGTGCATACCTGATGCACTAGGAAGCCAGAAGAGATCATCAAATCCCGAGACTAGAGTTACAGGTAGTTCTAGGAGCCAGCCACTATGTGAGTGCTGAGAATCAAAGCCAGATCCTCTAGAAGAAGGCAGGACTCTTTTTTTTTTTTTTCAACTTTTATTAGATATTTTCTTCATTTACATTTCAAGTGTTATCCAGAAAGTTCCCTGTATCCTCCCCCCTCCCGGCCCTGCTCCCCTACCCACCCGCTCCCACCCCTTGGCCCCGGCGTTCCCCTGTATTGGGGCATATAAAGTCTGCATGACCAAGGGGCCTCTCTTCCCAATGATGGCCAACTAGGCCACCCTCTTCTATATATGCAGCTAGAGACATGAGCTCAGGGGTACTAGTTAGTTCATGTTATTCTTCCACCTATAGGGTTGAAGACCCCTTCAGCTCCTTGGGTACTTTTTCTAGCTCCTTCTTGAAGGCAGGACTCTTAACAGGAGCCATCCCTCCATTACATGGAATCATATGTGGGGAGCAGGCGTGGGCCACATGGGCCAAAGATGGCGCTCTGGCTCTATGCTAAGCCCCGTAACCTCTCTTGTTTATCCCAGTCTCAGTCATGTGCAATAAAAGCAGCGCGTGTAACTCATTGGAGAGATTAGCGCAACATCTCGTGATACCATTCTATCAGCCAATCCTGCATGCTGCCTTGGACATGTGTGTTTATGATTGGGTAGTGTGAGGTGGCATGAGTGAATGGAAGTATAAATTGAGGGCAGCGCCAGATGAAGGAGGCCAGAGACCAGAGGCCAGCCTAGGAGAGGCCAGAGAACAGCAGCGTTAGGGGAGACCAGATGAGGAGACCAGACCAGCGTTAGAGAGCCAGCGTTAGAGAGCCAGCATAGGAGAGGCCAGAGTAACTGAGTGAATGGCTGCAGCTGTGTGAAACCTGAGAGAGAGAGAAGGAGAATAAAGCAGAAGCTGTGAAGGCAAGCTGCTCTGAACCAGCCTTGGCGTCCCTGTGTCGTTTCTTCCCACCATCTCTGCTGGTCAGAGACATGTGGACGAACAACAATCATACACACACACACACACACACACACACACACACACACACACACACATCTTTATCTAGCCTTCATCATCCTCTTTGGATCTTTATCCCAGTATCTGGTCATTCTATAATCCTGTTGCTGCTCCCCAACACCTCCCAGAATGCTGTTTTCTTCCAATCATCCTATAGACTCAGTACATCTTAGAGCTTATCTCACAGAACCCAAACCTCTACCTCCCATTGAAGCCAGCTTCAGATGAGTGTTTGAGATATGTCACTGAGCCAGTTGCCTTAGTGAATTCTTAGTGATGCCTTTGCTTTAAATGGGTGCTTAGTCATCCAAAAAGTTGCCACTAGGCTGGAGATATGGCTCAGATGATAAAGTGCTTGTCTAGAAGGGTATGAGAAACTGAGTTTGATTCTCAGAGCCCATGTAAAAATGCCAGACAGGGTCCTGTGAGCTTGCAATCCCAGGGCTGGGGAAGCGAAGGAAGATCTCTGGGACTCACGACCAGCCAGTCTCACATAAGTGATGCTCTCCAAGCCAATGAGAGATCCTGGCTCAAAAGAGACAGATGGCATCCTTGAAGATGACCCCTGACAATGTCTTCTAGCCATCTCATGTGTGAACATAAATGAACATGCACATGCTGTCATCAGAGGACGTCAGAAGGTCACGAAAATAAACAAAATGGATTCCACAAGGGAAGATTCTCTGGAAACATGGACACCACTCTGGTAGACTCACTGTGCTGCGTCTGCTTGATCCACAGCAGTGGGGAAACAGAAGGAGAGAAAACAGAGAGATTCCATTTGGAAATGGAGAGAGGAGAGAGAGAAAGAGAGAGAGAAAGAGAGAGAGAGAGAGAATATAATACTTTTTAATGTGAAATTATCTTTACTTTGATAAACTACTAAATGAAAGCAGCTGCATACCCCTTTATTTATATATTCACATAAAACTCTAGAAAAAGCAAATTCATCCACAGCAATAAAAGCAGATTAGTAATTATCCAAGGTCAAAAGAGGAGTGTGAAAGGTGATACCAAGAGACCTTGAATGTAATAAAGGTTTTGTGAGGGACTGCCTATGGCAGGCTGGAGAAGTGTCCACCAAGGCACGTGTTAAAGGCTTAGTCCACAGCCTCTTGTGACACTGTGCGGGGTTTGAATCGTGGAGAGGTAGGGCCTATTCGGTGGTCTTCTGGTTATATGGAAGTGTTCCTAGGAAGAAGGTATCAGGACCCTGACCTTTCTCCTCCTAGCTTCAGTAAAGTGAACAGTTTCTTCACTCTGCACCCCAGTTGTGGTAAACGGCATTGGCACAGGCCCACACTGTAGGTAACTGACCCCAGACTGACCCTACGAACTGTGAGCCAAAATTCAACTTGCCGTCTTCTTTCATTGTTGGCCTCCATTACTTTGGTATAGTAATAGAAAGAGAGCACAATGCATCTGCCAAAGCTCGCCACGTGCACGTTTTAAATATTTACCATTTTTTCTCCAGAATGAGGTGGGAAGTGCTGAAGGTTTGAACTGACAGATACTAAGAGTTTGTCATTTTTGCCTTGAGTGTTGGATTGGTATTACATGCCATGAGAACAGAATTTCTTCTGAAAGGCAGTCAGGAAGACACACCAAGCCAGCAGAAGAACTCAGGGGCAAAAACAAAACAAAACAAAACAAAAAACAAAACAAAATAAAAAACAAAACAAAACAAAAAAAAAAAACAGTCGACAGCAAACCAGGACATGCCAGTCCTCACCATGGGAAACCCCACCTTTAAAGACTTACTAAACTTCTAAACTTCTTCCACCTTACTAAAAACTTCCAACTATACCAGAAAACCACTGAAGGACCAAACCACTAAATGGACTGAAAATTAATTGAAAAGTAACACCTCAGGAAGAAAAGAAATGTATAGGTGACTACAAAATAAGACTGCTGAAAATGATCTATAAGAAGAAAAAACAGGAATAGAAAATGAGACAAAATAACAGCTTATGAAAAGACAGCAGCCCCCCCCCCCCCAGCCACTTGGGAGGCTGAGGTAGAAAGATTGCTTGACTCTAGGAGTTCAAGACCAGGGTGAGTAACACAGTGAGATCACTCATCGGAAACAAAGACAAAGACAAAAAAAAAAAAAAAAAAAGAAAAGAAAAGAGCAAGATTGTTTTCAGAGCAAAAACTTACAGACACTATCTATCTATGCCTGTGTCTGTCTGTATCTGTTTCTGTGCCTGTGTCTATATCTACTCACTTAATGGAAATGAGTAACAGTTTAAGATACCCAGTGACAGGAGGATGCCCACAGGAACTACAGAAGGGACATATAGAAAAGCATAAGAAAGCAATATAACAGAATTATTTTAAGAAATCCCGTGTCAGGAATTCTACACCAGACATGGTGGCTCACCTCTGTCACTCCAGCACTTCAGAGGCAGGAGAATTTTGTTGAATTTATATCTAGCCTAGGCTACACTGTGAGACTCTACCTTAAAAAGAAAAGAAACCAGCAAAACACTTAAGCTAGAAAGTCTGAGGTTGCTGAGCACACAGAGTTGACGCCTGTTGTTACCTAACAAAAGCCCCAAGATTCCGTGACACCAGCACATTTCCTTTGCTCAGTCTTCTGGGTGTGCTGCCTCTGGGAATTCCCCACCATCTTGGGTCTCCACTGCATTTGTGGCCAATGGGCAGAAGTAGTCAATGGACAGTGACTAGCTCTCATTAGCCCATGGGAAACCACGGGCTAAGGGAAGGGGCTTCAGTCCACAGGGCTGCCGAAGAATCACCATAGCCACCATAATCGCAAGGCCACCATAATCGCAAGGCCACCATAGCGCAGACCTACTCCCTGCAGAGCTCAGTGGCTCCATAGTTCCAGCCCTATTGTGTAGCCTTTCCTTTTACAAAGACTGTGACTGAGGCTAACTAACAACTTGTTCCCAGCAAGGATGCTGGAGTCACTTTAATTAATGGCTTGACATTTCTTTGCTGCTATTGCAAGCCTGGGGTAACTGTGCGTTCACTTCTAGGTTCTTAAATGAATTGCTTCAGCCGGGTGTTAAAGTTGTTGTTCCAAGGACTATTGTAACTGAGGTTGTCTTCATTTAAGACAAACAACAAGAATTATTTTTATACAAAATGTTAGATTGATGGATAGACAAAGTAGATTATAGATTATAGGAAATGACAACAGGTAGAAGAAAGTGGGAAGGTGAAATAGAGCTGGGTATGATGGCACACACCTATAATCCCATCCCCGGAAAGATGGAGGCAGAGTTCAAGGCTAACCTCAGCTACTTAGTGAGTCTTATCCTGGGCTACATGAGATTCTGGCTCAAGTGAACAAACAAACAAACAACAACAACAAAAACAAGGTGACGTCACCAAGTTATTCCTCCACCACCACTATTTGGCTTCCCAAAACATGAATCATTTCAGTTAGGAAGTGGGGACTAAATAAATGCCATGTAGAATGTTTGATAAGCAAATTAATAATGGGAACTATGAAAGTTTGATCATAATCCCGGTAGATTTTGGTCTAGCATCTGTTCTATAAATGCTCTGTTCTGGAAAGGAGTCTCAGGCCTGTAATCCTACCATATCTGTTATGTTCAGTCTCTGACCTCACAATGCCTGTGGTCTCATAACACTGCTATTCAGATACTTGGCTTGAAAATTTAATCACTACAAACATGGAAAGTCAGAAGGAAAGAGAAGGTGTCTTCTCTGGAATCAGAGTACAAATTCTTGTTTCTAATGTCTTCTGAGATAGGCAGCCCATCGGTGATGAGTGGTGAGTCTCTGGTTCCTTGGTCTACTGAGACTTTGGGGTGCTTTAATGATATCATCACATACCACATAAATATATATTATTTTACTGCTGCAGGTAGAAAATTCTCTAATTGAATAAAATCCATACAATATGAGGGCAAAGAAGAGCTCATGCTTGAGCAAGAGTACACACCAGCTATGGAGTAAGTGTTCACCCTTTAACATGAAGATAACATGCAGGACTCCCTGTTTAAAGTAATGTACAAATGATTGTTTTCATTTCCCCTTAAGCCACAGTAAGATGAAAACTAAACATGCATGTCCAGATAGGAGAACCTTCTGTCTCAAGTCACGTTAAAGGAGCCATAATCTGACATCACCTGGCTACACTCTGCTTATGTCCTGAAGCCTCAAGTGAAGCTGAATCCCAAAGTAATAAACAGGAGCTAGAGAAAGTACCCAAGGAGCTGAAGGGCTCTGCAACCCTATAGGTGGAACAACAATATAAACTAACCAGTACCCCAGAGCTTATGTCTCTAGCTGCATATATAGCAGAAGATGGCCTAGTTGGCCATCATTAGGAAGAGAGGCCTCTTGGTCTTGCAAACTTTATATGCCCCAGTACAAGGGAATGCCAGGGCTAAGAAGTGGGAGTGGATGGGTAGGAGAGCAAGGCGGGGGGAGGGTATAGGGGACTTTTAGGATAGCATTTGAAATGTAGACAAAGAAAATATCTAATAAAAAATTGGAAAAAAAAGTAATAAACTAATTTTTCTGACAGAGGAAATGTTTAGCTAGTATAACACTCAATGGACTTTCTAAACTTTAATGAAAATGAAGCCACAACATACCCAAACTTATGGGACACAATGAAAGCAGTGCTAAAAAGAAACCTAATAGCTCTGAGTGCCTCCAAAAAGAAACTGGAGAGAGCATACACTAGCAGCTTGACAACACATTTGAAAGCTCTAGAACAAAAAGAAGCAAATGCACCCAAGAGGAGTAGATGGATGGCAGGAAATAATCAAACTTGTGGCTGAAATCAACCAAATAAAAACAAAAAGAACTATACAAAAAAAATCAATCAAACAAGGAGCTGGTTCTTTGAGAAAATCAACAAGATAGATAAACCCTTAGCCAGACTAGAGGGCACAGAGACAGTATCATAATTAAACCCAGAAATGACAAAGAAGATATAACAACAGAAACTGAGGAAATCCAAAAAACATCAGTTCCTACCTCAAAAGCCTATACTCAACAAAACTGGAAAATCTGGATGAAATGGACAATTTTCTAGACAGATACCAGGTACCAAAGTTAAATCAGGATCAGAAAAACTATCTAAAAAGTCCAAAATCCCTAAGGAAATAGAAGCAGTCATTAATAGCCTCCCAACCAAAAAAAAAAAAAAAAGCCCAGGACCAGATGGGTTTAGTGCACAGTTCTATAAGACCTTCAAAGAAGACCTAATACCAATACTCTTCAAACTATTCCACAAAATAGAAACAGAAGGAAAACTACCCAGTTTGTTTTATGAAGCCATAATTACCCTGATACCTAAACCACACAAAGACCCAACAAAGAAAGAAAATTTCAGACCAATTGCCCTTATGAATATCGATACAAAAATACGCAATAAAATTCTTGCAAACCAAATCCAAGAACACATCAAAACGATCATCCATCATAATCAAGTAGGCTTCAATCCCAGGGATGCAGGGATGGTTCAATATATGGAAATCCATCATCATAATCCACTATATAAACAAACTCAAAGGAAAAAAAAAACATATGATCACTTCATTAGATGCTGAGAAAGCATTTGGCAAAATCCAACATTCCTTCATGATAAAAGACTTGGAAAGATCAGGAATTCAAGGCCCATACCTAAACATAGTAAAAGCAATATACAGCAGCAAACCAGTAGCCAACATCAAACTAAATGGAGAGAAACTTGAAGCAATCCCACTAAAATCAGGGACTAGACAAGGCTGCCCACTCTCTCCCTACCTATTCAATATAGTACTTGAAATTCTTGCCAGAGAAATTAGACAACAAAAGGAGATCAAAGGGATACAAATTGGAAAGGAAGAAGTCAAAATATCACTCTTTGCAGATGATATAATAGAATACTTAAATGACCCCAAAAATTCCACCAGAGAACTCCTAAACCTGATAAACAACTTCATCAAAGTAGCTGGATATGAAATTAACTCAAACAAATCAGCAGACTTCCTCTACTCAAAGGATAAACAGGCTGAGAAAGAAATTAGGGAAAAAACACCCTTCATAATAGTCACAAATAATATAAAATACCTTGGTGTGACTCTAACTAAGGAAGTGAAAAATCTGTATGATAAGAACTTCCAGTCTCTGAAGAAAGAAATTGAAGAAGATCTCAGAAGATAGAAAGATCTCCCATGCTCATGGATTGGCAGATTAATATAGTAAAAATGACCATCTTGTCTAAAGCAATCTACAAATTCAATGCAATCCCCATCAAAATTCCAACTCAATTCTTCACAGAGTTAAAAAGAGCAATTTGCAAATTCATCTGAAATAACAAAAAGCCCAGGATAGTGAAAACTATTCTCAACAATAAAAGAACTTCTGGTGGGATCACCATGCCTGACCTCAAGCTGCACTACAGAGCAATTGTGATACAAAACAAACAAACAAAACCTACATGGTCCTGGTACAGTGACAGGCAGGTAAATCAATGGAACAGAATTGAAGACCCAGAAATGAACCCACACACCTATGGTCACTTGATCTTTGACAAAGGAGCTAAAACCATCCAGTGGAAAAAAGACAGCATTTTCAACAAATGGTGCTGGTTCAACTGGTGGTCAATATGATGTAGAAGAATGCAAATCGATCTATTCTTATCTCCTTGTACAGAGTTCAAGTCTAAGTGGATCAAGGACCTCCACATAAAACCAGATACACTGAATCTAACAGGAAAGAAAGTGGGGAAGAGCCTCGAGCACATGGGCACAGGGGAAAATTTCCTGAACAGAACACCAATAGCCTATGCTCTCAGATCAAGAATTGACAAATGGGACCTCATAAAATTGCAAAGCTTCTGTAAGGCAAAGGACCCTGTCAATAGGACAAAACAGCAACCAACAGATTGGGAAAAGATCTTTACCAACCCTATATCTGATAGAGGGCTGATATCCAATACATACAAAGAACTCAAGAAGTTAGACTCCAGAGAAACAAACAACCCTATTTTAAAATGGGGTACAGAGTTAAACTGAGGAATACCGAATGGCTGAGAAGCACCTAAAAATGTTCAACATCCTTAGTCATCAGGGAAATGCAAATCAAAACAACCCTGAGATTCCACCTCACACCAGTCAGAATGGCTAAGATCAAAAATTCAGGTGACAACAGATGCTAGGGAAGATTTGGAGAAAGAGGAACACTCCTCCATTGCTGGTGAGATTGCAAGCTGGTACAACCACTCTGAAATCAGTCTGGAAGTTCCTCAGAAAATTGGACATAGTGATACCTTGGGACCCAGCAATACCACTCCTGGGCATATACCCAGAAGATGCTCCAACACGTAATAAGGACACATGCTCCACTATGTTCATAGCAGCCTTATTTATAATAGCCAAAAGCTGAAAGCAACCCAGATGTCCCTCAACAATGGAGTAATACTCAGCTATTAAAAACAATGAATTCATGAAATCCTTAGGCAAATGGATAGAACTAGATAATATCATCCTGAGTGAAGCAACCCAATCACAAAAGAACACACAGGATATGCACTCACTGATAAGTGGATATTAGCCCAGAAGCTTGGAATACCCAAGATCCAATTCACAGACCAAAGTGTGGATACTTTGTTCCTTCTTAGAAGGAAGAACAAAATACCCATGGGAAGAGATACAGAGACAAAATGTAGAGCAGAGACTGAAGGAAAGGCCATCTAGAGACTGCCCCACCTGGGTATCCATGCCATATAGAGTTACCAAACCCAGATACTATGGTGGATGCCAACAAGTACTTGCTGACAGGAGCCTGACATAGTTGTCTCCTGAGAGGCTTTGCCAGTGCCTGACAAATACAGAGGTGTATGCTCTCAGCCAACCATTGGACTGAGCACAGGGTCCCCAATGGAGGAGCTAGAGAAAGGAGTTGAAGGGGTTTGCAGCCCCATAGGAGGAACAACAATATGAACTAACCAGTACCCCCCCAGAGTTCCCAGGGACTAAACCACCAACCAAAGAGTACACATGGAGGAAACCATGGCTCCAGCTGCATATGTAGCAGAGGATGGCCTTGTCAGTTATCAATGGGAGGAGAGGCACTTGGTCCTGTGAAGGCTCGATGCCCCAGTGTGGGGGAATGCCAGGGCCAGGAAGTGGGAGTGGGTGGGTTAGTGAGCAGTCGGATAGGGGAGGGGAAGGGCGAGGAGAAGGGGGAGGGGAGAGGGGAAGGAAGTTTTCGGAGGGGAAACTAGGAAAGGGAATAACATTTGAAATGTAAGTAAAGAAAATATCTTTTAAAAAAAATACAGAAAAACAAAACAAAACAAAACACCTTCAGGGAGATTTTTAAAAAAGGAAAAAAATCTCTTGTGGATTTCTACCAATATTGTAGAAAAACATCGAGGCCATGCCTTGTGTGGCCAGGTTGATTCTTTACATGGAACTCTTGAGTGAACTATATCTGAAGTTGTGAAAATTGAGCCAAAGTTTCAGTAGAGTCCACAGGATATTGGACACATCAAAAACAAAGAACATTTACTAAAGCATGCTGCGAATATCAACTGAAGCTGGCCCTGAGCAACACTACAGAGAAAACAGATTAGGAGGGCCGAGGCTACCTAAACTGTCTAGAGCCCAGGTGAGGCCAGGTGAGGCCAACACACGTCCCAGCTTTACCATGGGTTTCCCACGGAGCCAGGAGGCTCACTGTTTGCTGGACTCCAGTCTTGCTTTTCATCCTGTCTTGCTATGCTCCAGTTCTTCTGTTTTAGTAAGAATGTTCACTGTGTGTATGTGTTGCTTCTATGTAAGAAGTATATATAGTCTGTGCTCTTACTTTATTGGCTCATAAGTGATTATGAAACTGTTAAGTCTATGAGACTTTGGAAGTGGGATTGATTTCATTTTACATAAAATAACTATGAGATTTGGGGGATAGGAGCTGGGATATCATGCTCTAAAGTGATATGTCTGGGTGTCAAGGTGACAAGGGTAGACTTATAATGGGTAATTTTGATTGCTGACTTGATTGGATAAATAAATATGTAAGGTTTATCAAGGCATCTGTCTTAGTACTATTCTGCTGCTGTGAAAAGAGGCCATGACCAAGGCAACTTATAAAAGGAAGCATTTGATCTGGGGCTTGCTTACAGCTTCAGAGGGTCAGTCCATTATCATGGTGGGGATCTCTGCAGGGCAGAGAGAAAGAGAGGAAGAGAGAGAGAGAAGGGGAGGAGGAGGGGGGTCATAGAGAGAGAGGCACACAGAGAGTGAGACAGAGACAGAGAGACACTGAACCTAGTGTGGGCTTTTGAAACTTTAAATCCTACTTGCAGTGACACACTTCCTCCAACAAGGCCATATATCCTCATCTTTCCTAAACAGTTTCACCAACTGGAAAACAAACATTCAAATATATGAGTATATGGGAGCCATTCTCATTCAAATCATCACAGCACCCTTTGAACATGTCTGTGAGGGTATGTCCAAACAAGATTAATAGGGATTGAACAGGGAGGAATATGAGTAGCACTTATTCACTGCCTGAGGTCCTGGACTAAATAAAAAGAGAAGAGAATATGAATATTCCTCGCTTTCTGCTCCCAGATCTTCCTAGATATGAGCAACCAGCCCGGCATTCCTGAAGCCACAGCTGTAGGCCATCTTTGTCTCTGTGCCTCCTCTACCTTGATATACTGCACCACCATATCTTCGCACCACCAGCAAAAACTTAGCCATTCCTCCTTTAAGTTGCTTCTTGTTGGGTATTTGTTTGCAGAAACAAGATGAGATTGAAAACAGTATATTAAGGAAAATAAATAACCAGAGCAAGAAATGCTCTAGGAAATGAAGAACAAACGTGAAAGGAGGAGGCCGTGGGAGGCACCAGACAACAGAGCTGGCCGACTAAGGCATGGGCACTGGAGAAGACAGTGAAAGCAAAAGTCTGACCCTCGTGTCCAGCTTTCAGCTCCTAGGACTTTCAGGAAGAAAAGCTTGGGAAGAAGATTTTCAAAACAACACATAATACCTCTAACTTGAAGTCTAAAGTTCCTCTGGTTAAAACAAAAATCTCTCTGCCAGCAAGAGTTTGCTGAAGGGACCCTGATATAGCTGTCTCATATGAGGCTATGCCAGTGCCTGGCAAATATAGAAGTGGATGCTCACAGTCATCTTTAGGATGGAACACAGGGCCCCCAATGAAGGAGCTAGAGAAAGCACCCAAGGAGCTGAAGGAGTTTGCAACCCTATAAGAGGAACAACAATATGAACTAACCAGAACCCCCCAGAGCTCGTGTCTCTAGCTGCATATGTAGCAGAAGATGGCCTAGTCAGCCATCATTGGGAAGAGAGGCCCCTTGGTAATGCAAACTTTATATGCCCCAATACAGGGAAACGCCGGGGCCAAGAAGTGGGAGTGGGTGGGTAGGGGAGCAGGGCAGGTGGAGCGTATAGGGAACTTTCGGGATAGCATTTGAAATGTAAATTAAGAAAATATCTAATAAAATAAATTAAAAATAAATAAATCTCTCTTGTTCAGCACAGTGAATGATAATTGCAACAACACATGCAGAATCAGTTAGATAACCAAAGCGTGCTGAGGGACATTTGAATCACTGGATTTTCTGAAAATGTGTCACTATGCTCAGAAATAGATTTGTAAGAAATTTATAGGAAGAACTGCCTGTAAAAAATAAAGGGGTTGGCTGGAGAGATGGCTCAGTGGTTAAGAGCACTGACTGCTCTTCCAGAGGTCCTGAGTTCAATTCCCAGCAACCACATGATGGCTCATGACCATCTGTAAATGGATCTGATGCCCTTTTCTGGTGTGTCTGAAAACAGCTACAGTGTACTTACATACATTAAATAAATAAAATCTTAAAGTGAGAGAGAGAGAGAAAGAGAGAGAATGAATAAAGGGTAAATACCAGAAGCAGGTGGGAGAAGGGTCAGACCAAAGCACAGGTCAGTCAGTACCTGTGAGAAAGCAAGGAGAGACCAGACCTGGAAAAGCTTCAGAACACTGTTCTGAGAAAATCTAGCCTATGGCCTATGGCTCAGGCAGAAAGTAGAGGTGGGACATCCAGAAAGGATTCTGAGACAGAGTCAAGTGGGAGATTCACTGGGAAATATGACAAGGCAGATGGGTACATGGTATCTGAGCACAGGTACCCAGCTACACGGCAGAATGTAGTTTTAAATAAATGGGTTGTCTTTAGTTATGGTCTAGACAGAAGAGCCTAGCTATATGACCAAGGCATTTGTAAATATAATTTTAGTCTAAGTCTTATTTGTGGGAGCATAGGAGGAAGAACCAGGCCTAATTTCAACAAAATGGTACCCAATGTAGAGTGACACCTATTTATTTAGGGTTCTAGAATGACCAGAGATACTTTATAGCAAACCAACCACACCAGAGATCCATCTCCTGGTCCGCTCCCACATCTTGCTTGCTAGGAGATGGATCTCTGGTAGATACTACACTGGGTATGTGGTCCTTTGGCTATGATAAGGATTCATGTACAACAGGCATGTGTTCACTGATGGTCTGAGGGAAGAAAGGCAAACCTACAGCAGGTCCAAGTATCCAGTCCTTATAGGAGGACTATTGACTGTTCTAGTCTCAGCGTGGATTGTTTGCTATAAAGTACCCATTGTAGTGTCTGATTTGGCCTAGGTACTCTGTATTTGTAGTATGGCTGAGTAGCTTGGTGTCCTTCTGAAAATCCAAACAGTGGGCTCAGGGGCTGCCCCTGACATTTTTACCTACTCGTGGGGCCCTTTCCCTCCTACTGAGTTGTCTTGTTCAGCCTTGATGTGATGGTGTGTGCCTGGTCTTGTAGTTTCTATGCCTTGTTTGGTTGATGTCACTGGGAGGCCTGCTCTTCTTTGAGGGGAGGAGAACAGGAGGGGGTGGATCTGGGGGAGTGGGGAGGCATGCGGGGAGAGAGCTGGGGGTATAGGAACAAGAGAAAACTGGGGTTGGTATGTAATAAATAGAAAGAGTAAAAAAAAATTTCCAATTAAAATTTTTTTCATATAGTATATTCTGATCATTTTTCTTCTTCTCAGACTCCTCCCAGATCTACTTTACCTTCTCACCACCTAGCTCCATTTTTCTCTCTCCCTTTCTCTCTTTTTCCCTCTCTTTCAAAAAAATGTATATATAACAAACCACCCCCAAAACAAAAAGCAAACAAACAAAATACCCAGAAACTAAAATATATAAGCAAAATATCAATGAGGAAAAAAATGCCCAAACATAACAAAATGTAACTAAGTCTACACGAATACTATAGAGTTCATTTTGCATCAGCTAACTACCGCTGAGAAGGGGACTTAGCTTAAAATGAGGTTAATATACCCACTGGGACTCCGTTGGAGAAAACTAACTTTTCCTTTGCTAGCAGGTATCAATTCTAGATAGTTTTTTTGTTTGGGGTAGGACCCAGTGTCTACTTGCCCCTCTCAGTGCTGGGACCATTTCTGACTTGAACCTATGCAGGTTACGTGCATGCTACCACAGTCTCTGTGAGTTCATGTGTGTCAATCCTGCTGTGTCAGGAAGACATTGTTTTATTCCCTACCTCTGGTTCTTACAATCTTTCTGTATCCATTTGCATAGATCACTGAGTGGGAAGGGTTTGAGAGAGACATCCCATTTAGAATTAAGAGATTCAAAGGTTCTCACTCTACATGTTGTCCAGCTGTGGGTATCTGTGTTAGCTCTCATCTACTGCAGGAAGTTTCTCTGTGATAGAGTAGGTACTAATCTATGGGTATAGCAGAATATATTTGGAGTCATTCTATTGCTGTGTTCCTTTAGCAGAATAATAGTAGTTGGTTTTCTTCTAGATTTATATCCTTTCCAGTCTCAGGTTCTTAACCACCCTAGCAGGTTCAGACATGAGTTCCATGGACTGGGCCTTGAATCTAATCAGAGAGTGATTGGTTACCCCCACTATGTTTGCGCCACTATTGCTCCAGCACAGTTCACCGGCAGGTCACTATTGTTGTCTGTAGGGTTTACATTTTGGTGAATGTTTAGCTTTCTCCTCTGGTAGCATAGAGTATTTTCCAGTACCCTGAACACTACTCAATAGAGATAAAGCCTCTAGGCAGGCACCAGATAGACTTCTCCATGTTCAGTGAGCTAAGTAGGTACTGTTTTCAGCAATAGAGCCTTACCATCAGTTTTTTAGGTACCCAAGGTGCCCAAGGTGTTTGGACATTTCCATGGGGCCCTTTAGCCAACAGTTCAAGATGTAACCCGCTCCAGGCACTGGAGATTTTACTCGGTGGCAGGCAATGTCTGTCTATTTCAGGCTTTGTCTAGCCTGTTTGGTGACTCCATTTAGATTCTGTTCAGATGTATGTATATTTTAGGGAACTTCTACAGTAGCAGGTTTCCATATGGTACCTCAAATGACCCAAGATAAAGAAGCCTTATTTCTCAACTCAGAAATCCCAGAACTCCTGGATTCTCTCCAGTTTGTATACATTTTCCTTCAAAACTGGCTCTTTCCCAAATATTTTTCTTTCTGAAGCACAGGATCCATTGTATACATGCAGCTAATGACAGGTCTCATTTTCACCCCTTTGCCTAGACATCTACACTAATTCAAATGCATTTTTGGTATATATTCTAATTTTCAGGTTTGGCACTTTTATAAAATATTTCTTCCCTCCCTGAAAAACCATAGACTGCCATTTTTGTTTCTGACTTCTATCACAGTTGTGTATGCGTGTGTGTGTGTGTGTGTGTGTGTGTGTGTGCGTGCACACGCGCGCGCATGTCTCAAAACCAAAGCCTTTTTTGTTTGTTTTTTACTTTTCTTGTATCTGACTCAGATAATTGTTACCATTTTCTCTTACCAATAAGGTACAAATGTCTGATACCAAAAGCTACTCTCCCAAAATGCCATGTGGAAAATATCCAAAACTGTAGTGGCTTAAAATAACAGTAATATATTCTCAGTGACCTGTGAATCAGCTGAGTGTTGGCAGCTGTAGGCTGGGCTCAGCTGGGCTCCGATTCAGGCTTAGCTTGGCTAGGACGAACTGGCTTTATTTCACATGCTATTTATCTTCCTCTTTGGACTACCAGCATGTTCTTCTGTTCTGATGGCATAAATAGAAGAGAATCACCCCAAGCACACATGTGCTTTTCAAGCCTCTACTTGCAGTCTGTCTGCCATCACCACAATGATAAGACAACATGGCCAGGCCTAGAATGAGGAGCAGGGAAGCCTTTTCACAGACATAAGTAGCAGGAGGTAAAGAGTAAATATATATTTTTAAGATATTACTTCGGGTGGAGGCTGTAGAAATGGCTCAGCAGTTAAGAGCATTGGATGCTCTTCCAGAAGACCCAGATTTGGTTTCTAGTACCCACGTGATAGCTTACAATAATTTATTCCAGCTCTAGAGGATCCAATACCCTCTCCTTCTGGCCTCTGTATGTACCAAGCACACATGTGGTACACATATATGTAAGCAAAACACTGAGTGTGTGTGTGTGTGTGTGCTTGTATGAATGTGCAGGTACCCACAGAAGCCAGAAGAGGGAGCCTGATCTCCTGGAGCAAGAGTTACAGTAGTTGTGAGCCACCAGTGTTGGTGCTGGGAATGGAACTCTTCATCCTCCGCAAGGACAGCAAGCTCTACTGTGTGAGCACAGCAAGCCCTACTGTGTGAGCACAGCAAGCCCTACTATGTGAGCATAGCAAGCCCTACTGTGTGAGCACAGCAAGCCCTACCGTGTGAGCACAGCAAGCCCTACCGTGTGAGCACAGCAAGCCCTACTGTGTGAGCACAGCAAGCCCTACTGTGTGAGCATAGCAAGCTCTTCTGTGTGAGCACAGCAAGCCCTACTGTGTGAGCACAGCAAGCCCTACTATGTGAGGAGCCATCTCTTTGTCCTCTGAGGAATAAGTACTGTGAGCAACATTCTAACCTATCACATATATTATTGTGGAATTTTAGGACCACCAGACTGGTATACATAAGAACCCACAGAGATTGATAGCATGGATAAGACCTGAACAGATTCAAATGGGTTCAGAATCCCAGCAGTGAGAAACAGTAGTCTTGTGCTAAGGACTGGAGATCGGATGGCAGAACCTCTCATGAGCAACATCAGAAGTTGGAGCCAGTGGAATGTTCTCCACATCCTGAATGAAGTGCTTTCATACCTAGAATCCTGTATGTATCTAAACCACTAGCCAATTAAAGCTAGAATAAAGACACCTTACTCACACCATCCCATTTAACTTACTCTGTAGGTATCTTTTCTCAGGAAATTACTAAAGAATAAAAAATAAATAAATAAAAAGAAAGACTAAACCAAAAAGAAAAAAAAAAGGAAGATTGGAAGTAGAAAGTCTGCCATGAAGAGAGGAATGAGATGTCCCAGCAGATGGCACCTGGAGCTCCCCATTGTTGCAACAGGCACGCAGATGGGTATGGGTGATCCCATACTCACTGCAATGTGAGTTACGTGTGTTGGGGTGGGGTGCATGCACACGCGCACATATGTGTGTGTATGATATGCTATTGTGGAAAGTAGAAACACTCAAGTATAGATATGACACATTTTTTACAATAAATTAATTCCCAGAAAAATACAAGTCATATTGTCCTTGTGCAACACTATGTTCAGCTGTACACAATATTTTTTTTTGAGACAGGACTTCTCTGTGTAGCCCAAGCTGTCCTAGAACTCGCTCTGTAGACCAGGCTGACCTCAAACTGCCTGCCTCTGGCTTCTGAGTGCTGAAATTAAAGGCCTGTACCACCACCACCTGGCTATGACAAACACTTCCAGGCATCTATACAAAGAACTCATCGAAGATACCTGCATGCCCATCTCATATATGGCTCTTATCACATTAGTGGGGGAATGGAACAAGCCCAAATGTCAATGAATGGATAATAAAACTGTAATATATACACATAATAGAATTCTATTCGCTTATAAAGAAAAATAAAATTATAAAATTTGAAAGAAGGTGGGTTGAACTGGAAAGTGGCACTAAGTGACTAAGTGAGGTGGCCCAGGAAGACACACCCCACACGTCCTTCCTCACAGGCAGCCTTGAGCACTGACATTTTAGAGTTTTGAGTTCTGGTAAGGCCAGAAAAGATGAGAAGGGCCATTTGGAGGAGTAGGGCATGAAAAGAAACTGTAGACCCTCTCCCCCCCATGCAGGCTCCAGGCTGGGAGTTCAGACCTGATGCCCCTGAAGGTGTGCCACAGGAAGCCACATATAGTGTGGCCCTCTAGCTAGGCTGGCTCCTTTTGTTATGTAACTACTGCCACCTGCCTCCAAGTCTCTGCTGCGGAGCTGCCCAGATGGTCCAGGAAGAAGATGTGGCTCCACGTGGTCTCCACGATGGAGCCAGGGGTCCTGGGAACGGGATGGCGGGGTGGATGGAAATCCCTGCTATAACCTAAGACTCTAAGCATTAAACCTCGGGGCCTTGAACAGAAACATGTCCTGGCCTCCATTATTTCTCTCGACCGTTCACTCCTATACAGCTCCGGCCACCTCCTCAGGAACCCAGAAAGCATAAGCTGCAGGCGGTCTTACAGAACCCCACAAGAAACCTTAAGGGATGGGGGATTTGTAGAAGACATTCGGCAGGAAAGTGGAGAAAAGCAGGACTGGGAGGTGCGAGGCTCTGAGCATGGAGGACTGGGAAGGCAGGGAAGATGAAGGGAAGGATAAGGCTAAGGCAGGATGTGTATACAAGCCGTATGAAAGCCTACTATGTTGTATACAAGCCATATGAAAGCCTACTACGTTGTATACAAGCCATATGAATGCCTACTACATTGTATACAGGTAATATGAAAGCCTACTACGTTATTGCAAATTTATTAAACAATATTATCTAAAATCAAAAGCTTTAAATGGAGGTACCCTCCATGGTAGATAGTGCTCTTCCCAGAAGTAATAGGCTAACAAACAAAAAATCCCAGTGCAAGATGTGGGAGATCTTCATTCAAGTCATCAATTAGGGAGGTCCCAGAGATACCCCCAAAAGAATGTAGGCTTTTGCCATTGCTCTTGGTTTCCCACTAGAACCTGATGGCAAGGCCCTATTACTAAAGATACCAAAGACATTGGTCACAGGACATGGAGCTATCAAGCTGGAGCTGAGCTGGAAGCCCCCTCCCTATTGAGTAGCTTTCATAGTGTCAGAGGGTGCTATGCAAACCTTAGGGAAAGGAAATGGTCTCACCCAGATGTGAATTCTGTGAACTATAGTTATGAACTACCACACAGAAAATGCTGTCTAATGCAACTGTGGCAATGACTGTTGTATGGGTAACCAGCCACTTTCCGATTGGAACTGAGACCAGATCTACAGGAGAGAACTTATACCTGGTTCTATGAACCCTGTCTAAAGTCTGTGTTTTGGAAGGTCACAGACCTATGGAGGAAATCTAGGACTACTGTTTTGCTAAAGGATCACATTATCAAACTGTCTTTTTTTGTTTGTTTTCAAGACAGGGTTTCTCTGTGTAGCCCTAGCTGTCCTAGAACTCACTCTGTAGACCAGGCTGAACTCAAACTCAGAAATCTGCCTGCCTCTCCCTCCCAAGTGCTGGGATTAAAGGCATGTGCTACCACTGTCTGGCTATCAAACTGTCTTTTAAACCTTCTTTTTTATATCCATAGGTTAGTGCTTTATCCAACAATGTCAGAAAGCTTCTTAGCGCCCTGGGTAGTGGTTAAGGCGGAAACCCAGAACTGACCACAGTGCTGTGAACAAGTAATGGGGACGTGCCCCACCCCCAATAGGATACATCCTATTCCACCACCGCCAAGGCTCAACAAACATGCCTGGAGAGGGGCCAGAATGAATGCAAGAACCGGAGAATGGGAAGGTGTGCAGCAAGAAAATGTCTTCTGGAGATGGTGTAGCCATTATACTCATGAAGTCACTGAAGCTGCGGACATCTGCACAATATCTGTGGATGATTGAGCCCATCAACGTTCTATTGGGAATGAAGAGGGGTCGATGCCCACTCTCCTAGAGGAAATGTTAGCAACTAATAGCTGTTGGGAGGGAGGAGGTATCATTTTCTTCAGTGGTGTAGTCAGTAGTAATTTGGCCATGTTCTACTGAGTTACCTCCTGCTCACACTTGGGGCAAATAACAAATTAACCTCAGTGGACCACACAGTGTGGACAAAGACATGAAAATATAAGGAGCACTTGCTGAAAAGAAGAGCTTTAGTGAGAGACAAAGGGAGGGAGCAAGAAAGATGGGATGTAATCCCAGGGATGGAGAGAAGGAAACAGGCAGATCCCTGACACTCACTAGCCAGCCAGACAGCCAGCCAGACAAACAGACAGACGGACAACCTTGCTCAGTAATTTCTAGACCAGTGAGAGGCCTTACCAATAATATGCTGGACAACACTTGAGGGATGATGTCTGGGGTTATCCTCTGATCCCAACTCACAAATGCACACACAAACACATACAAACACAAACAAAAACACACATACATACATACAAACACATACATACATACATACATACATACATACATACAAACACATACAAACACACACACATACATACATAGAAACACATACAAACACACATATACACATACAAACACACACACATACATACACATACATACATACAAACACATACAAACACACATATACACATACAAACACAAACACACACAAACACAAACACACACAAATATATATACACATATTTACAAAGAAAGAAACAAAACACTATCTCTATGTGCCACAGGATGATGTAGACCACAAGACCAAGGGACCTTCCTACTTCAGCCTCCTGAAAGGGATTTCAGTCACACCTACCACACTTTCCTCTGTGTTTGTATATCAGCTTTGAATCTAACTTCTAAAGAGGGAAATGCACTTTTTCATGAGCTGATGCAATTTAAACATTGGCTGCTACTAACATAATTTTATAATGGGCTACAACTTGCTTCCCACTAACTTTCCTCTCAGACAGAGCCACATTTCAGCAGAGCCTTTGCAGACAGCCTTGTCTTAGGCTTTCTTCTCCCCTGTGTTCATTAATTATTAATCATGTATTGCTTGGATCAACCTGTTCCCTTTCCCAAGCACATTCCAATTCACCATAACACCCTTCTGAAAGCAGTTCCCCTAAATAACTCTACACCAACGAGGCCCCAGAGACCCATATAGGCTCCGATCAGCCTAGAGCACAGTCCCCCACTTCCCCCCTGTGCTCCAAACTACAAAAACAACTGAGTCCCAGTGTGAAGTCAAGAGCGAGATGGGAAAGACCTGGCAAACACACAAGCAAGGTCATGGAAAAGTCTCGTTAGGCAAGCATTCTAAAACAATTCAATTTCAAAGCAATATTTTTCTGGTTTCCCAGGACTGAGATGGAAAACAGTGAGCAGTCTCTGCTGATGGAAATGCGGCAGTCAAACATTCAGTATAAGGTGACGTTATGCCAATTCGGTTACTGTGAAATACCAGTCAGTAACGTGGAGGCTCCCATCGAGGTCACAGACCATACCCCACAGCTGAAAAGAAGGGATGCTGTTCCAACAGGAGGAGAACAGAACTAAGATAAAACCCTGAGAACCAGCAGCAGCACTTTCCAGCAAATTACCAAGAAACGGGAGGACACAGCTCCCTCCAGTGTACACAGCCAGACCTGCCCAGTGCCTGGCCCTGACCCACAGCCCTCCTCCGGCAAACAGGAACCTGAGCAAATAAACCAACTGGGGAGGGGGGAAAATCCATTTCCAAGCTAGGCTATGTGATCACTCATTCAAGCTGTGAAGAGAATAGTGAGAAAAATGTTCCTGTCTTACGGTGCCCATCCTGGCTACCCACAAGGCATGCCTGGAATTCTAGATGCCTCTGGCATCTTGGTGGGGGGTCCCCTAAGGCTTACTAAAGGTAAGATAAGATTTATTATTTTATTCTTCTATGGCTCTGTTTGAAGTTTCCAATAATAACATGTCTTGGAAAAGCCTTACACAGTTGTAACTTTAGCCGCAGTAAATACTGGTGATAACTTTCCAATAACTATGTGTCTTTTTTCCCATACCAAAATGTATTTTAAACCAGGAGGTACTAATAAACAGTAAAGCAGCATGGAAATACTGGTAATCAACTTTTGTGAAAAGATTAGATCACATAACAGGTTTCAGCTTGAATAACTGAACAAAGAAATAAACTATTTGAAATGTTTTTATACTGCAAACCATTAGCAAATAAAATTACCCTTAAGTTAATGTCTGGCTAATGTCAAGGATGTTAAGTTTAGGATTTTTAGACCTGGTTTCTACTTTAGTTCACTGTGAAGTGTGTGTGTGTGTGTGTGTGTGTGAGAGAGAGAGAGAGAGAGAGAGAGAGAGAGAGAAGCATATATACACTTGTATGCAAGTGCATGTGTATGGAAGCCAGAGGCATGTATTGGGTGTCCTCCATTATCATGCTCCTCCACCTTATTCCTTTGAGATAGGATCTTTCCCTGGACCAGAGCTAGGCTGGTATTCATCCTATTTCCAACCCTCAAGCCCCAGTGACAGACATTCCTATAGCCACTTCCAGCTTTCTACATGGGCACTGGGGATTTGAACTCAGGACCTCATGCTTGCTTGGCAAGTGTTCTTACTTGCCTGTTAAGCCATCTTTCCTGTTTCCTGAGAAGTAGATTTACCATCATGATCTTGGGACTTTGACCTTGTTCCAGTGACTGTACCTAAGCATTGCCCTCCAACTTTTACATGCTTTGAGCTGATAATGTTTAGTATGATCATACTAGGGAGAGACTCTCCCTACCAGAACTATGAGCAGAAACTCACAACCCATTGGTCTAGTCACACAATCCAGTCACAACTGCATGAAGCCATTGGCCAGCTTCACAGGTGACCGTGTCTTGGTGCAGACACTGGAGCTCCAGATGTTACTCCAACACTTCTCTGACACCAACATCCTTGATGCTCCAGTGGAGTTGGGCGGGCACAAGTACACGGCTGAGAAATGCTGAGAAATGCCTGCTTTTTGGCTCCCTGTGGTTGGGGTGCTCTCTGTGGTTGAGGTGTGGTAAGGAGACAGAAGGAGAATGCTGTTGCTAAGAGTAAGTACAGATACAGTAGAAACACAAGACTTTTACCCATGGAAAATAGGGATGAAGTACAGGTAGAAAGGTAAGCCCCCAGGTCACCATAGCTGTGGTATTTGAACTATATTGATTGTGGTGGTAATATTGCTTGTAGCATAAGGAACAGAGTATTCATTAGTCTTCTGAATTGTTTTGCAATTCTTGAACAAACAGAAATGACACAGACAGGTGAGCGTCCTAACTACGCAAACACAGTGGGACTTCGAAGTCTCCATGGCAACGTTGAAAGAAACATCTCTTGCAGGTACATGGTATAGTGCCTTGAAAATCAAGCTATCTAGTAATGGCTATGAAAATGACAGGATGACAAGCCAAAGCAGGTGCCTTTTTCCAAAGTTAGGGTCCCGCTAGGAAAACTTTAAGATCTAAAGGCCTGAAACAGGATTTGAGAATGCTGAGACCCTGGGCATGTCTTAACAGTTTAGGGGATTGGGTTCACCCTACTAGGCCACCCTGAACCTAAGTCTTGCCCTGCAGAATGATGCTTGTTTTTCTGCAGGGCCTCACCCATGTCCACTCACGGACTCCAGGAGTACAATCAGAGACTAGGCTTGGCTCAGCAGATGGCGAAGCATGTCTCTGCTCTAGTAGGAAATGAGTTATTGAGGAAATGGAAGGACTGGCTTAATGCGCACAGGCAGGAACCTGGACATCCTTGTGGCACTAGGTCTTGAGGCTGTTAAGGAAAATAAAAATAGAAAAACTGAATACCGTGGAGATGGTGTGAATACGGGGGCACCCTTTCTTAATTTAAATCTATGTCCTGGCAGGGAGACTGTTGTAAAATAATGATCTGCAATATACGGAATCCAGATGCTAGAATCTTCCTTCATAGCATTAAGGAAGGAAGCAGTAAGCTCATTTAGGTCTCTGAAAGTGCTCCTTGGATATCAGAGAGAAAAAAATGCATTTTAAATTTATGCAAACAGAGTTTTGACTGCGTAGGAAATACACATAGATAGCACAGAATAAAGCTGGGTTTGTGTCATTGCCATCAGATGGAATGTGCTGACAAAGTGTCATGGTTTGTCCTTGAACACTGGGGCTACTTCATTATGATAAAGCATATGGAAGGTTTATCACTTTACCTGTTGAAAGTGTACAGTTCAGTGTCGTTTGGTACATAGACATTGTTGTTCGACTGTCACCACCATCCGTCAGTCTCCAGAATTTTCTCATCAGCTTAAACTGATACTGTCCATTAATCAGAACCTCCCTAGTCTCCTCTTACCCCAGCTATCAACAGACTTTCTTTTAGATCCTATAAATTTTGTATTAACAGAATCACATAAACCTTTTTATTTCATGTTTTCAAGTATCTACTTTTAGACTATATTGGAATTTCATTTCCTTTATAATATGAATAGTAAAGCTGGAAAGAGAGCCCAGCTGCTATAGGCTAAGACTCACCACCAAAACTTTGAAAATATAAATAATAGCTGGGGATGATGGCATACACTTGCAAGCTCAGGACCTGAAAAGCTGAGGTAGGAGGACTGCCATAGTTGAAGGCCCTCCTGGGAAACAGGGAGTTCGAGGCCAGCCTGGACTACAAAGTGATTTGATGTAGTATGCCCTTATCTGTGGATACCATGTTTTACCTATTCACCTATTTTGATATTTGGATATTTGCACCTTTGAATTTTCCCACATCAAACAAGGCAAAGGGGACAGTTCTTTGGGTGACGCCCCCTATTCAGTGGCGGGTCGACGCCAACATCAACCATAATGACCTTTTACCCTTTCTGTTTCCTCCCCATTTTTCATAGTTGCATGGGAAACCATTTTTTTTTTAGCTCAGATTTGAAGAGGTTTTTTATTCAGTTCTCCTAATGATCCCCACAGTAGGACTTATAGGGTCTGCAGCTTTAGAAGTTTTACATTTAAAAATCCCATTCATCACTCAATAGCTCTGGACAGGTCACTGGATAAACTGGGACAGTAGTTATCTTCTAAAAATCAGGGGCAGAAGATAAACTCTCAGATGGCTGGACCGATGTCTGAATGAGACGGTATGTTAAGGAGCTCTGCTGTAAACCCTCAGAGTATATCTTTCTCAACTATTCTCTGGTGCTAATGCCAATGCTAGGACATCCTCCTACCAATAAAAAAAACCTCTTCAAATGTGAGATTAAAAAGTGGTCTCCCATGCAATTGTGAGCAACGGGGAAGAAAGGGTAAAAGGAAGAAAGGGTTGGTGTTAGTGTCAACTGGCCACAGGTTAGACTCATCTATGTAGGGAGCTTCACCTGAAGAACTGCCCTCTTCAGACCTGTATTTCTCCTTGAAATATTCACATGCTTGGAATTACCTCACCCCGACCCCCATTCAGGACACATAGGGGCCTGTGACATAGACTGGGGTCCCTCCAGAAGAGAATGGACATTCTCCATCATCCTCACATTCCTGACAATGGCTCTGCCCATCTAATCAAGCAGGATGTTACACTTGTAATTTGTCCTCAATCTCCCTGGCCAATCTTCAACTATTCCCTGTTGATTTTATCTACCAAATATCTTTCATTTCTACAGATGCCTCCAAAGTTTATGATCGTCCATCTTTCCCTGACCTAGTATAATCTTTGACTTTTGCCCATCTCACCAAAATCCTTTCTTTCTTTCTTTCTTTCTTTCTTTCTTTCTTTCTTTCTTTCTTTCTTTCTTTCTTTCTTCTTCAATTCAGGGTTTCTCTATATAACCCTGGCTGTCCTGGAACTCATTCTGTAAACCAAGCTGGCCTCGAACTCAGAAATCCGCCAGTCTCTGCCTCCCAAGTGCTAGGATTGAAGGCATGTGCCACCACTGGCCGGCTATCAAAATCCATTCTTTTTTTTTTTTTCCAAAATCCTTTCTTAATTTAACAGCCGAAGTGATTTTTCTTCATTATTAAGAGATCCCCAGGTAGCAACTTATGTCAGCTTCCATCTCAAGGCTGCTGAAATATCTTATCTTGAGATGATGTTGAATTGTATCAAATGACTTTGACAGGGAACTTACAAGATCACCTAAGTTACTGAAAGGAAATGGCTTACTGGGAGAAAGAACATAGGAAGGCAGGGTTATCTGAAACAACTGGGTACCTCCTGGCCCAGTGCAGGGGGCCATTGACTCCTGATGCAGAGGCTCCTGGGCATGTACTGCATCCCTTGACGCTAGGGGTGCAATCTCTGTGTGAGGCTGGCAACAGGCACCCTTTCTCTAGCCTGCAGAACAGCATCTTGGAATTTCTCTAGAAAACTGAAGCTTTTCTCCATTCCCTCTGCCTGGCTGCCATGACAAACATAAATATGACACATCAACACAAAGCTAAGCTGCACATACCCATTGTCACTGGCAGCCCTTGTAATGAGCTATGAAGTTCCAGGTGCCAAGCCCCCATAGCAAATTTATTCAGAGAAGAGTTGAACCGGTGTTTCCCTGCCCTTTCATTTAGGCCATGGGTTGCAGGTGACAGGTGTCACTTCATGACTTGACTGTCAGTGGCATCTTCTATTTTGATCCTATAGTACTTGGCCCTACTTTAAAATAGCTCTTGATTTTGCAGAATTAATCTTAAAGACAAAAGACTGCCGGTTTAACAATTAAAGGCATTGTGACGTAACAAAGGCAGTAAAGTATGGTCATTTCCATTTTCTCAGCTTTGCACCATATTTCCATTCCTTTTTTTTTTTTCAAGATTTATTTAATGTATATGAGTACACCATTGCTCTCTTCAAATACACCTGAAGAGGTCATGGTTGTGAGCTGCCATGTGTTTGCTGGGAATTGAACTCAGGACCTCTGGAAGAGCAGTCAGTGCTCTTAACTGCTGAACCATCTCTCAAGCCCCCATGTTTCCATTCTTGTTGCTTTCACCCACCATACCACCTATGTGAAAGAATGTTCAGACGTCAGGTTGTATCATAAAAACCGTGAGCACATTCAAAGACAGATCCCAGCTCCTGGGTATGATTCGGTACTGATGCAGGCTTGTACAGTGATTCTGATGATGCCGCTGGCCCATGCACAAGTTTTCGGTCTGACCTCTGACACCGTGTATCTGTCAGTAAAAGGACAGACAGTGTAAGACAGGAAGGAGTCTTCTTCCTGAGACCCCAGCTCAGGCAGAGAGGCATGTGAGCTGAGCACTCCTCAGAGACTTGGGAAGACACACAGCTTTGGTTAGTCACTACTGGAGTCTACCTCTCCAGGTTAAATTAGCAAAGATTCCATAGCCTTGGGCACAAGGTTATGTGATCACCAGCTGTGACAGGAGTGAGCACTATTAAACCAGCTGAGGACAAATGCATTGTTACCTTCAGAGAGTGCTTAAATATTTCATGTTCTCCCTGTTATTTCAACCCCATCTGTGAAGTCCCCAGAGCGTCTTTTGTTGCTCACTAATTCAAGTGACAGTAAGAACAATTCCTTGTAGATCCTAATCCGATGGCTCAGAATTTCACAACTGAACAAACTCTTGAGACTGCTTCTTCAACCCCAAGAGGTAGAAAGTCAGCTCTGAAAGACTTTTTCTTGATCCAATGTTGTACACATATGCATATGAATAAGACAGGTAGGAAGAAGGAGAAGGAGAAGGAAGAGGAGGAGGAGGAGGACTATTACAGAACTAATATACAGACATGATGACTTTTTTTATTCCATTAACTTTAGGGGGGATCTGGAGATGGTACCCAGGGATTCACTGATGATGGACAGGATCTCTACTACAGGGTTACATGCCCTTGAGACACATTGATGTATTTTTAAGAAGAAAAAAGTCTTAGACCTACATAGTGATCTGTCATAATAAATGAATATTACAATCAAATGACAAGCAATAGTCATCATCATTAAAGTAGAAAAAAAAACCCTCAACTTTAAAGGTCTTGCTCAAATCAGTAAAATATGTAATATCTGAATAGAATTTTTCCTTTACCAAATAAAAACATTACATTTGACAGCTCCACTGTTTCAAATTTTAAACACAAATCAAGTCTCCAGTGGTCACATAGATGGAAGTTCTATTTCTTCATCTTTCAATCATTGGGCTATAATTGCTTTTTTTTTGAGAACTTTCAGGTTGAAATGAGGGAATATGGAATCCCGACAGTGGAGACGCAGAACACACTAGAAGGGGGCTGCGGTTATTTCAGTCTGTTAGACATCTTTTCTCCAAAAGAGTTTGTATTGGGGCCAACTCAAAGTACCCTTGGGAGAGAGGTAGAGAACACAGCACTGCCTGTAAAACTCTGGGTGTGTGTGTGTGTGTGTGTGTGTGTGTGTGTGTGTGTGTGGTGGTTTTGTATTGAGGCCAACTCAAAGTTCCCTTGGGAGAGAGGTAGAGAACACAGCACTGGTAAACAGAAGTGCAAGGGTGGCTGTCTGTAAATTACACCTTGGGTTTGTCTGAAATACTTTTCATGAAATATTTCTACTGTCATAGACTGACAAATGTGCCTACAGGAAACCAAGGCAAAAATAATTTTAGATACCACCTCTAGAGGGCTTGAAACAGGTATCACAGCATACTAATAGTTACCAATAAAGAAAAGGGCCTTCAAGCTGAAGTCTGCAGCTGCCCTTAGCTTGTCTGGAGCAGACAGCCCAGAGCAGGATGGAGACCTTACTCTTTTCTGTCCACAGGCCTGTTTGTAATGGGTTCCTCTCACAGGGGATACTCGTTTTCCTATCATGGTCTTATAGCATCTGGGCCAGCCAGGTAAGAGAGAGTCAACTGTGAGTACTCTCTAACTTAGTTTAAAGAGCACAGATGGGGCGTATGAGCCCCAGGAGCTGCCAGCAGCTTGCTTTAAGCTGGGTGGGAACTTTCAGTCTGAGAGAAAAACAACAACAACAACAACAACAACAACAACAACCTTGATACTCTGGGTGGAGCTATCCTCAACCCTTGTCCAGCCACCAGCTTGGTGCCTCCCAAGAGTTGGGGTTCATGTGAGGGCACATATCAGAGGGGATTGGTGAGGTGCCGCTGTGCTTTTAGCCACGCAGAAGTCACTGGTTAAAAAACCCAAACAGAAGCAAACAGATGAGACACCTCCCATGAGTGTGTTATCACCGAGTTTCCCAAGACTGAGACTCCAGAGAGTTGCCTGTGGTGGGTTTTGACTCTTGTCCCAACTATTCTCATGTGGACAAACTTTAAAGACAACAACCTAAACCAAAAGCTTGCTGCAACGCTTCCCATTGTTTAAAAAAAAAAAAAAAAAAGGGAGCTGAGAAGAGGAATGCTGAGCTTGGAGACTGGAGTCTGCCCAACTTGCCGTTCAAACTAGGACTTGAAACACATAAGTCGGTGTCATTAAGTACACCGCATTATTGTATGACCATCAGGGGCCATCTCTACAGCCCTTTTATTTCCTTAAACTAAAACACAGCCTACATTAATCACTGGCTCCCTCTTCCTTCTCCAGCTTCCAACCATTTCCACCCTACTTCCCGTGATTATAAAGTTGGTTACTCTTGCTATGCCTCAGTGGTACAGAACATGGCGTTGGCGAGTGTGTGCATGCATGTGCTACAGATAAAAGCAACATATCAAACATGCTAAGCACACACTCCCATGGCTGAGCATGCTCTTTGTGTTGAATTTTCAATCCCTCCATGTATTCGCTGGGATCTGGTATTGTCTGGCATCCTGCCCAGCATATATTTGGCTATAGGGATCTAAGAAGTCTTCATGAGAGCTGGGACTTACAGACTAGATCCATCTGGCAGGTCAGAGAGGACTCTGGCGTCACTAAATGCAAGGCACCCAGGCTGGATGCCTTGAAGCAGAGCTGGCTACAGCCAATGTAGCAGAGTTCTGATAGTTCCTCTGGAGACAGAACAACCCAGAGTGGATCTGAATATCAGATCTCTATTTGTCTAATCCAAACCACACATCCATAGGTAGTTCCTTACTTTCCTCTCAGTGATAAAAAGATTAAAAAAAAAAAAAAAAGGAAAACGAAAAGAAAAAAATGAGTTGATTCTAGTTTTGATCTTTATAATTTTCTCATAAAATTGCTAAACCAGCACAGATGTGTCTTTTTCCTTTTACAGAAGGACTTTATAAAACCTTGTGGAACTTGTGGAACATGTCCCCCTAAACATGTCTGCTCCGGGCAGTCATACTGAACAGAAGAGCAAACGGC
>LR749636.1:966256-981290 GCA_902729485.2 Mus minutoides
TCCCACAGCCTTCTTTTCCTTTTGTCAGGACATCAGAAATTGGATTTGTAACCTAACCGGCACCACATCTGCAAGCATTCTTTCTGCACAGTCATATTCTGTGTATTAGTGACATTTCCAAGCTGATGTGCTGGTGCCATGGGGGACAGGGAAGAGGACCAAAAGGGGAAGTGAGGGTGGCACTGCCCTCTTAGAGCATCTCTAATGACAGAAATCCAAAGTCAAAATACTCAAAGAGCCCTTGGGACAGCCTCCCCCTTACTATCAAGTAGGGGTCTAACATGGGCATAAAACATTGCTAGAAGGTAAATTGTACATCCCCATTGACAACTAAAAGTCCCCAAATGTAACAAATAATGGGCTTTTTGCCACTCAGAACAGCTAAACGGATGCTTTGGGAGAAGCCGGGTTGGGATGCCAATAAGCAGAGATGGCTGTGGGTGTGAGTCTCTATTTCAGGACAGGCAATCAAAGGTTTTATTATAAATGGCCAGAGAGTATGCTTAACAAGACAGGGGTATCGATCAGGAAATAATTGTTTGCTGGGAGCAGGAGCTTGTTTCAATGTGTAATTAAGATAGTGTCAGCTGATAACTACTCCAGGGAGAATCATTCTTCCAGCTCAGTGTCATTAATCCAGCGTCATGGCAACAGGCTGGCCTCGGACTCTCTCTCTGGAGCTTTGTTTTATTAATGTGTCTCCTGTTCACAAGTTACAGCTTGCTCCTTCCGAGGCTGCTCCCAAGTGGTGTGGGGGAAATAGCATGAGGTGGTGTTTATCTTGCAGAACACTGCAAGAAGAGCAAAAACAATCTGTGGGCCACAGGCTGCATCGGAAGGCAGCCTTCCTCCTTACACAGGTCTGTATGTTTTGGGGTTTCTTGCCATCTTGGTGAGCATTTCTAGAGCTTGTGGGAAATTCAGAATCTCATAGCCCACCCAACATTAAACCTGACTGTCAGCAGGATGCCCAGGGGATCTGCAGTCATACTGAAACTCAAGAAGTACTTCCAAATATAGACTTCCCCTTGGAGCCTTTGGCCAATGGTTGCCTACAGGGGTTTCCTTGTCGGAAACACCACATTTTCCCCCATTCGCTATGGTGGTTAAGATTTCAACAGGAAGTGCAGGATGGCCACTGTTTATCCAGAGAAGGTGTGGCCATGCAGCCCACCCAGTGCCATCTTTCAGAGCTTCAGTGGAAACCACTCGTGAAGTACCTAGAAACTCACATACAAGCAACTGTGCCCCTCCCCACTGCAAAAAAAAAAAAAAGAAAGAAAAGAATAGGAAATGAAATACCACCCAAAATGAAAAACCAAACTGAAACACTGAACTGTAACCAAATAAAAGCTTGAGCACACGCGCTCACACACACACACACACACACACACACACACACACACACACACACTGTGGAGTCTGTTACATGTTGGCCCAACTACTCCTGAACGTGAAGCCTCTCTTGGAGTGGTTGGGGTACCCAAGGTACCACTGGAGAAAACTGTGAAAATGACAGTTATAACCCTTATCCTAGTGGCTGGGTATTCACTCATTCATTTGCTTTTTTGTTTGTTTGTTTGTTTGTTTGTTTGTTTGTTTTTCGAGACAGGGTTTCTTTGTATAGCCCTGGCTGTCCTGGAACTCACTTTGTAGACGAGGCTGGCCTCGAACTCAGAAATCCGCCTGCCTCTGCCTCCCAAGTGCTGGGATTAAAGGCGTGTGCGCCACCATGCCCGGCTCACTCATTCATTTTTAAAACTGTAACAAAATAAGATACAATAAGATGAAACAAAAATTGTCACATTAGTGTTGGACAAGACAAGCCAACGGCAGGAACAGAGCCCAAGAGGAGGCTGAAGCATCAGAGATCCTCTCGCTTACACACTCGGGAGTCCCCAGAAATACTAAACTGGAAGCTGTAACGTAAGCACAGAGGACCTGGTGCAGCCTGGTGCAAACCAAGGACATGCTGTTCATGAGACTTGCTCACGTGCATGTGGAAGACCTTGTTCCTTTGGGGTCCTCCATCTCCTCTGTTTTACATACTCTTTCTGCCTCATCTTCCATGGTGTTCCCTGAGCTCTGGGGTGTGATGGAGACACCCCATTTAGGGCTGAGTGGTCTAAGGTCTCTCTCTCGGTGTAATGTCTGGAGATGAACTGTATTTTCAGTGAGTTAATCTTCACAAACAAATGTGATTCCTTTATGGAGGAGAACTTGGATGACCTTGGGCAAGTCCTTGTACTTTATGAACTGACACCCCCCCAAAAGAAACCAAAACAAACAAATTTACCTATGTTAAAGATTCTGCAAGGTTGATTATCTGATCAGAACTTCCATTGTTGAGAGTTGGAATGATGCAGATCCACAGCCTAAATTATCTTTAGTCTCTTTAATAACTTCTCATTGTTCATCTCCATAATGACCTAAAAGCTTTTTCATTTGCAGGTAGGATTTATTTTGTTTTCTTTTTAACATATCTTGCCTCAAGTTTATTTGTAAAATCAGCATAGGGCAGTGGCCACCTGCAAATAGTGTAGGTGTGTCACAGCAGTCCGTCTGTCTTCACATTGGCAGAAAGCATTACAGAAATGGGGCCTTTACAGGGGCCTGGGCACCTTTGGAAGCCTGAATTGGAACTGAAGCTTGGATCTTAGCAGGAGCTGCGGTCTCTGCCTTGGTTGCAACCTTGGGCTTTGGTTGACAGAGCCTACGACCCTTGGCCATGCAAGGTCAAATCTGTTTGGGGTGAGGGATGAAAGCCAGACGGCTGAGTTTGTGGTTGGGGCCCTTTGGCATCTTGAGGTCGATGGTCTGAGGCGTAAGAGGCCTTGATGGCCTCTGCGCATGCGCGCACTCGCTGCCTCTGCATTGCTGGCCTGCAGCTTCTTCAGGCCTTTCTTGTTGTGCTTCTTGACAAAGTGCATGTTCCTCAGGAACTTGGGGGCAACCCCATTGAGAGATTCATATCTTTATGACTAACTGGGATTTCTTAATTTCTGTACCACCGCAGGACTGGTTGTATGTGGTGTGGTTCTTGGATTTGGTCATATCTGCATGGTAGCTTTGAGGCTCCCACAGTGCCATGGACCAGAAAAGGAAGATCGATTCATTTTATTTTTAATTATGCATCTCTGTGTGAGGGCTCTGGGCACATGGGTGCAGGTGCCTGAGGAGGCTGGAGGCATCAGATCCCCAGGAACTAGAGTGGTTGTGAACCACCTGATGTGGGTGCTGAGAACTGAAGTCAGGGCCGCTGTAATAGCAACACATGCTCTTAACCACTGAGCCCTCTCTCTAGCCCCTTGATTATCAGGAAAGCTTTTGTTACATACTCTTAGCAGACTACTAGCTTCTACCAACCCAAAAGCTAAGAATGTTATCAGATAGCATCTAAAACTTGTAGCAGGGACTTCCCCCATTTTTTTCTAAACACATCCACTTGTAGTCCTTACCAATGTATTTGGTAAAGGCCTTAATTTATGTGTTTTTTTTTAACTCTGTCAATTAAAAGTTTATGTATCTGTTTTCACAGTGAAATAAGCCATTCAAAACAACAATCTGTGTTCTTTGACCACGATCACTCATATTTGGTGCATTATAAACTACCTCTTATTCCCTTTGAGGCAAGAGCTGTGTTTTGCACAGGCATATTGGCACCCAATATGAGAGACCCCCTCCCCCAAGGATAGTTCACTGTTACCACAAGAGCCAATAGGATTGGTGACAGACACCAGCACAGACTCCATGATTCTCTGTTTCTGTTGCCTCCTTGGATGAATGTTGCGGAGTTCTTTCAGAGCTCAGCCTGCCCCTGTGGTTTAGCCAATGGTCTGTTGTTTGATTCTGAGGTAGTTAGTGGCCATCCTCTTATTTGTTTCAGCATACTGTTTACTTGCCTTTGGTCCTTTCCCACTCTGTTCTTCTAATATCTAACTTTCCATTTTTTCTGCCTTCTCTTTTCTGCTCATTGCAAGCTTAGTTTATTCTAGAACTTCTATGAGCGAATGGTGGCAGACACATCCAAGCTAAAAGGCATTTGCTCCCACCAGCCCATCAGGTGTGTGGTGTCAGAGATAATTTTCCAGGGTGAGCAGCACCCTCGCTGGGGAGCCCAGAGCCTCCTTCTGGATTAGAAGGAACCACATTGGCTCATCTGGGAAGACATACACGGCAAGCAAATACGTATGTCTCGGACTCCTCATGATCCCATGCACACACCTGATTCACCTGAGGGACAGAGGAGTAGAGTCATCATGGGGGGAAGACCTGGGAGAGCTATTCCTTTGAGAAGCACATAAGCCGGATATAAAATACAATTCCCTCCAGCCAGCTTAGAGCTTTGCAATTTCCAGTAAAGGAAACAACAGCACAATGAGAAACAAATTCAAGCGAGGAAGAAATATTTGGAAAAGAAAAAAGGAACCCCATTTGGTACGCCAGCTGGTTTTATGTTTGATAACTATGGTAACCCAACCTGCAAGTATTTGTAAATATTGAGAACATTTTATATTCATAATCTGGGGGAGGAATGCTAAACTAGAAGCCTTAGACAACAGAACTGAAGATCATAAATGGAAAGTCTACCTTAATTGGAATTTGAAAGTATCTATGGACAAACATAGTGTGAATTCCAGCATTCAGGAGCCAGAGGCCAGCAGATCTCTGTTAGCTTGAGGTCAGTATGTTCTACACAGTGAGTTCCAGGTCAGCCAAGGCTGAAATAATAAGACTTTGTCTTTTAAAAAAATAAAATAATTAATGTAAAAGTCATATAAGATAAATCTTGGAATTTCTAATGTATTAAGAAATTAATGAGAGTTTGGAAAATTATATCAAAATAGAGAGGTGGGAATGGATGTGTGGCTTAATTGATAAGGTTCTTGCCGCATGAAGACCTAAGTCTGAAACTATAGAACCTACGTTTTTAAAAGTCCCTGTGTGGTTGTATGCACATGTAATCCTAACACTGCAGGGAGGAAGATTCCAAAGGCTTGCTTGCCAGCCAATCTCACTAAAACTGGTGACTCCCCAGCCTCAGTGAGTAGCAGTTGAAGAAGACACCTAGCATTAAACTCTGGCCTCCATATTCACAGGCAATTGGGTAAAACACACACACACACACACACACACACACACACACACACACAGTGTCAAATTAAATTAATTGAGGGTTTTGGCTTTCTTTGCCAAATATGCTACCTTTAGATCTCCTAAGCCCAACATCTATCCCTGATGGAAAACATCAATTATCTCCTTATAAAACAATTACTAGGAATTCTGTTAAAATGGACAAAACCCTTTAACTCTGCCAAAGGGAAACATTACACACTGCCTCAGGAGAGCTTTTAAAACAGTAGCTAAGATTCAGAATTGCCTGCAAAGCCCTTCTGCAGAGAGCTCCCAGGGTGGGAAAAACTAAAGAAACATTGAGCCAGGCCCAAGTGGTTTTGCCAACTGGGAAAAAACACACTATCACAAACTCCATTCAGTCTCAGCAGAAAGGATCCAATTAGATGGTGACAGCCCCCTCTTGAGCGGCAAATCTTCAGGAAATGAACTCTGGGGCTCAGTTCCTCACCTTAGACGCGCACTAATACCTCCAAGTGGGCCTCATCTTCAACTACAGCAACAGCAGAGAACAGTGACAACCTAACCCACTGGCAGTGTTCCCACTGATCCCCAGTCTTTGAGAACAGGCTTCTCGGGCCCCTTTATATTTAAATCTTTAGAAAACATTGGTATATTTTAATAAAAACCAAATTACCTTGTTTTTTTTTTTTCTCCCAAATACTAGGAACACCACTGACATTGGCTCCTTTGTAACTTGTGGCCCTGGTGACATGTGCATTTTCCCTGTACTGTGGCTTCCAAGCAGCCCTCTCACTGAGAGGGCCAGTACTCCATTACTAGTTTTATCTATAGTCATTCAACTTACAAAAGTGACTGACTCTTCATGCTAGCAACGATCAAGGCAGATGGTTGATTTTAACATTTTATTTTATTCCTCTGTGTGCATATCTGTGTGAGTGTTTTCGCCCATGTGTCTGCAGTACCTCCAAGCTGAAGTTCTGGACACCTGTGAGCCTTATGACAAGAAACCAAACTCCAGTCTTCAAGGTTGAGTTCTTAACTTTTGAACCATCTCTCCAGCCCCAGTAGAAATACTTTAAAAGTTAGCAAAGTGTGCCAAGAATATTCACCCGTTGCAATGAGAAGAAATGAATGTGTAATGTGTAATGTGTAATGTGCAATGTGCAATGTGTAATGTGTAATGTGTAATGTGTAATGCGTAATGTGTAATGTGTACTGACTCAAATCTCAGCTCACAGGAAATATGACAAATATGAGTGTCCACAGCCCAGGGACATAGATTCAGAACTCCCTGTATGACATGTGTCTATATGAAAACAGTTACTTGAACTTTGTATGCTCACAGAACAAAAAAGAAACCCCTACGTCAAGGCATTTGTCAAATGGCGTGGTGTGACATGCAAGTAAGGAGTTACAGAGAAGTGGGGAGCTCTTTGCTGTCCATAGCAGATGCTCCTCTGAGTTAGCGGGGAAGCTAGCACATCCCTAGCTAGCTAAACACATCCCTACGGTTTTATCTGACAGTCAGAAAGATGTGAGTTATGGCAATGATTAAGGATTAAGGTGACTTACAATAACTGCAAATAATCTCAATTCTAGATCTGCAATATTCCGACTCTCTACAATCACAAAGTCAGTCAGTCATCCTTGTAACATCATTAATAACAGATATGGCTTATTTTTTCCCCAGGAACTTGAGTCTAAGTGTTTCAAGACCAGGGGCCTACCCAAGTGTATTAAGGTACATTTCATTCTGTGCCCCCTCATCGTCTGACTTTTCTCTCAGAATTGATTTCCTCATTAGCCAGACAACCCTGCCTTCCTTCCTTACATCCATCACACTGAAAGATGGATCTTCTGCAATTTCTGTCCCCAGTGTTCTGTTACTATTCTAGAACTGCATTACAGATGTTTCCACCACTATGAATACTAGGAGCACACTGTGGAGTCTCGCTAACAACTCTCAGTGCATCTTAATCAATGGCCTGAGGTGACGTGGTGTTCATTCATGTGGGAGGGAGGGCTTCTGATTATACACTGTGTCTGAGAGAGAACTCTAAATTCGTTTCATTGAGAAGAATCAAGGAAATTGAACACTTTTTTTTCCCTCTGTAGATTTGATGGTAGCAAGAAAAACCTTTGTTAACAGGGGAATGCTAAGTGATAGCATTTAATTAGCACAGGGTATTTATAGCCCGCTGCCTGGATTGACGCAAACACAAACTGAAGTTTCTGTGTAAGAGCCGCAGGTCCCTTTTGCGGCTCTTCCTGAATGGGACAAGGTTTTTGAAATCTTTCAGATGTTTCATTTGCCTCAGAAGTGAGTTTCATTTTGGGTCTTGCTCTCTTGGAGAACTGGTTCTCAGGGGAGTGGACTGAAGGGCCACGGAGTAGATGCTGAGGAGCCTGGTGGCGTCTGTCAATGTGACCTGCTATCTTCCTGTCTGTGGCTGGAGTGTGCTTGCCTCAGACTCTCAGCAGAAAGGGAACACTAGGTCTGTCTGCTCACAACTTTTCTGTCAGCTTGACACAAGCTAGGGTCATCAGGGAAGAGGGAACCCAGTTGAGAAAACTCCATCAGATTGGCCTGTGGGCAAGCCTGTGGTTTATTTTATTTTATTTTATTTTATTGAATGATATGAGAGAGCCTAGCTCACTGTGGGTGGTGCCCCCCTGGCCTGGTGGTCCTGGTATGATATATAAGCAGTCTGAGAAAGCCATGAGGAACAAGCCGGTAAATAGCGTTCCTCTGTCGTCTCAGCTTCGTGTCCTGCTCTCAGGTTCCTGCCTTGTGTTCCTGCCTTGCCAATCAGTGAGGGATTGTGAACAGGATGTAACCACACTGGGAGTCTCTGGTTACCGAACTCTGTGGCTGGGGACAGGGAAGAATCAAGCAAAGGCATGCAGCCGGTCAGGGCTCTCCAGGAAACAGCACAGCCTTTCCAGTCTTTAGGATGCTTGTGGC
Source organism: Mus minutoides (assembly GCA_902729485.2). Taxonomy (NCBI): domain Eukaryota; kingdom Metazoa; phylum Chordata; class Mammalia; order Rodentia; family Muridae; genus Mus; species Mus minutoides. Next base: position 974,319 of record LR749636.1, read on the forward strand.
CTTCAGCAGACTGAATGGGACCCACCCAACTCATGGTGCACAGGCTGCTCTGGTGGGAGCCTATTGACATATATGATTTAAACTAATCCAGAAAATAACTTCATTGTAAAATATCGAGAAGTACTTAACCAAATGTCTGAGTACTGTGGCTTCAGCAAATGGAGACATTAAAAAAAACGTGACAGTGCCTTTGGCCCCTAGGGACTAGAGCTCCATGCTACCTCCATGTGCATGCCCCACAGCCACTCCCACTTTCACAAAGGCATGTTTACTATCGCTCTCATTCAAAGCTATGGTCAATGGTTTATATGGCCAAGTTAACTTGTGATATGAATTAGTGCATTAACTAGTTGACTCTGTGTCCTTGAACCTTTAAGAAAAATCAGGAAACGGCTACATTTTGTCTTAGTTTGGGTTTTGTTGCTGTGAAGAGACACCACAGCAATTCTTATAAAGAAAAGCATTTAGTTGGGGCTGGCTTAGAGTTTTAGAGGTTTAGTCCAGTATCATCATGGCTGGAAACATGGCCATGATGCAGGCAGACATGGGCTGGAGAAAGAGCTGAGAATTCTACAGCTTGATCTGAAAGCATTCAGGAATGTCCCTCTCCTCTGCCCCTAGTGGCTCTCAAGCATAGGACCTTAAAGTCTACATCCACAGTGACACACTTTCGCCAACAAGGCCACACTTACTCGATCAATGCCCATACACACTCCAACAAGGCTATACCTACTCCAACAAGGCCACACCTCCTAATGGTGTCACTCCCTGTGGGCCAAGTATTTAAACACTTGAGTTCTATGGGGGCCAAACCTACTAGAACTCCTTCATGGTTTAAACATTAAATGTCTCCCAGAAGTTCGCAGGTAGACTGCTTGGTCCCTGGATGATGTTGCTACCTTGGGAGATATGAGTACTTTAAGAGACGTGGCCTCTCTGGAGAAAGTGAGTCACTGGGGACATACTTTCAAAGGGGATATTTAGTCCCTAGTTGCTTTCTCTTTCTCTTCCTGCTTCCTGTCTACCATGCGGTGAACAGTATCTTACTCTATATGATGCCACCACCACGATGTTAGTTAGGCCTCACTATGACCTAGAAGCTATTCTGGAATCCAGAATTCAGAGCTGGAACCCTGAAGCCATGAGTCAGAGCCCATCCTTCCTCCCTTCCGTTGTTAGGGTCAGAATTGAGTGGGATGAGGCACCCAAGGCGACGCAGGAACGAGTGTGTTACTGCTCCCTGCAGTGTGTTTTTAAAGATGGAGAGGAATATTTTAACTGTGATGTCAGTGAAAGGCAATTGTTCAGTCAAGTGGGCCTCTGCTGTCCTTCAAATCCTACAGAGGGGGCCACCCACTTTCCCTGTGGACTTGAGGACTTGATTCTATCTGAATCAACACAGGCTTCATTCTCTAATACTCCGAAACCTGGAGAAGGAGAGAGGTCAGCGGGTAGCACCCACCTTTTGACTGGGGAGCTCTAGCATCTGCCCCACCCTTCTAAGGATGAGGGTCATTGTTAGATATTCATGGCACTCAAGTGAACCCCAAGAACCCCTATATAAGCACTGCACTTTGTCCAGTTTGCTGCTGTTGTCTGCTCCCTCCTGGTAGCTCAGGATTCATCCCTCCACAGCCTGGACCCTCCAGTAAATCTCTTTCATGAGTGAGATTTGCTGCCTGGTGTGACTCTGCCATCAGAAGACAAGAAGACATGCAGAGGAGGAGTGAGCTGAGGTTCCCGGGCTCCTCAGCTCAGCTGCGACCCTCCCCTGGGAGCTGCAACGCCTCTGCTGAGGAGGCTTCCACAGAGCTGTGTGGCTCCTTGTCCCCCCTGTCTCAGGAGTACCCTTCATTTGGGACACTGTCCCACCTCAGTCAAGTGGGTTCCTGGACTTTAAAGTCCCAGGACACCTACCTTCCCATCCAAGCAGAAAGGCCAACAGTCATGGCTCCATCCTGTTCGTCCGACCTTCTATATTAGTGCTCACACTGAGCCTTTACCCTGCATACAGCACAAGCCACTTCATCCTTCCTTAGCTGCTGAGGGGCCGAACACACACTCACAGGAGCAGAGCCCACAGTCCAGGCCACAGACTTTGATTTTATTATGTGTCCCAGTCCTCTCATCAAGCCTTTCTTTCTCTCGCTTAGATTTTCTCTCTCTCTCTCCCTCTACCTCTGACTCTTCCCTCTCTGCCATTTGTCTTCACACACAAAGAAAAGCATTTCAGATATGAAGAGGAAAGTGGACACACTCATTACAGATGACCCGTTAGAAAGAAGTCGCCTGCTTGTTTATTCACTCTTACAAAGGTGACATTTCTGCTACAGAGAGGAGTATATTCAGATATAATTCCCCATGATTACCCTTTGATTGGAGATTCTTTCCCAGCTTCTCCTGGGTATTTTGAGCAAACAAACTCCCTTTAAGTACATCCCATCCATCAAACACTTCTTCCTCTTTCATGAAGATTCTACTTTGCCGGTAAACATGCTCTCCCTGTTAAAATGGCAAGAAAAGAGATTTCACAGTCGAGACAGACTTGGAAAAGAAGTCTTTGTCTGAGAAATATGTTCAGAGAGCCAAATGTTTCTCCTTCTCTGGGAAGAGCTAGACAACAGAGGAAGAAAAGCTCATGAAAGGCAGGTAGACGTCAATGGCTAATCGGGAGCAGAGGCACCGAGCTATCCGCCCCCACTGAAGGCAGCTTAATGAGAGCTTTGAGTACCTCTGAAGAGACAGTGAGAGGACTGACATGGCGCTGGTGATTTAGGGGGTCCTCATTCTGGAGCTCTAAATGGGGTACAAACAGGGGTATAGGAGTACAGTGGTACAGGGGTACAGGGGTACAGGGTCTGTGAGCTCTTGAGCAGAGTTTGTAACTATATGGGATTTCTTCCCCGGCCCACGAGCCATCGGTTGTCAAGTAGTAAGAAATACCATCTCAAGACAATCCTCTTGGGGGAAATAGACAAGTTGGACAGAACTATATCAGTGTGAAACTTTGTGTTTATGATATAAAAGGTGCACATTTAAAGTACTTTTCTTTGGAAGAGAGTCCAGGCAGGCCTGTCTTGATAGTTAACAGCCAAACTGGAGAGGAAACTTGAAGAATGGCTGAGAATTAGATTTAGACAATTCCCCAGTGCAAAGAATGAAGCGATTTCGTGGCTTGCCAGAACAAAAGCTCTTTACACAGAGTCTAGTGTGGCCACTCCTAGTCAGTGAGCATCCCTCTCTGAGGTCATACAGAGACTTCGGGCCTCTTGCATCCTATGTCTCTGCCTTCTGATGACTTTAGAGTGTCCTCTGTCACAATCCCCACATTTAAACAATAGATAGAGGATCATATGAGAAAAGATGCCACTTCCCTCCACATCCCTTCAATCAGATGACCAATGCTCTAGCAAGGGAGGTTGGGAAATGTAGTCTTTATGCTCAGGAGGTTGACGAGCACTTACACTTGTACCTGCTTCGATGAAGCAACAATACCAGAGTGTCTAGGATTGCAGGAAACACGCTGGCTTAGAAACTAAGAGAAAACCCAAAATGTTGTCATGGACAAAGTAGTTCTCAGATGACACGCAGGAGAGGCAGGCTTATAAGAAACAGGAAGACGATCACGTGTCATAGTACAAGCTATGGGGAGGCAGAGACAGGTGAAAGTCTGAGTATGGGCCAGCCTGATGTATATTCCAGGATATATGGGGAGACATAGTTAGATTCTGTCTCAGAAACCAAACAAGAAAGAGCTGGAAAGGCATGCAGACAGTGAGAGGATGACAGTCATATGGAACCTACGAGCAAAGATAAAGGCGGGGAGCCCTAATCACTGAACTTACAAAGCAGAGGCCAAGCCAGGGCAGGGATAGGGGTGGGGAGAGGAGAGGGCAGAGAAGGGTAAGACCTGGGAAGATTAGAGAGATTGAAGGGGTGACAGGGTGGTCAGTCAAGACAGACAGTGAGCTCTGTTCAAGTTCCTGGAGAAGGTCAGGAGTGGGTCTAGAGAAAGGCAGAGGCTGCCAACAGGAGACAGATGTGAGGAGAGACACAAGAAAGGCCTGGTGTGGTTTATCCCTTATGTTATCAATACTGCAAGGTGTGATGGGGCACACCTTTAATCCCAGCATTCAGGAGGCAGGGGAAAGCAGGAAGTGGATCTCCGTGAGTTTGAGGCCATCCCGATCACCCAGTGTGGTGCAGATAAGCCAAGGTAAGACCCTGGCTCAAAAGTAGCAGTAAAAATATTACCAATAACCTCTTTTAGTTTCTTTCCCAAAAGCTTAAAAATTATCATTAATTATTTATTTATTGTGTGTGTACCCACTCCCTCCTCTTTCCCTCTCTCCTTCTCTTCCTCCTTCGCTCCCTCCTCTTCCTTCTTCCTCTTCTTCCTCCTCCTTCCTCCTCTTCCTTCCTCCTTCTTTTCTTCTTCTCCTCCTCCTTCTTTTTCTTCTTCCTCTCTCTCTCTCTCTTTCTCTCTTTCTCTCTCTTTCTCTCTCTCTCTCTGTTAGAGGGCAACTCTTGGGAATTGGTTCCACCATGTGAGACCCAGAGATCAAACTCATTGGTCAGACTTGGTGGCAAATTACTTTGCACACTGAGCCATCTCCCCCCCCCCCCCGACCCCCCCACCCAGCACGGGCAGGCTCTAAAGCAAAGTACTCTGATCTCTACGAAGTTGCCTGCAAGAGCTGCTGGATAGGCCCCTGTGGTGAAGGCATACACTCTGAGTTTCCTCAGAGACTTGTGGAAACACGTCTGCTCCCCGTTTCCTGGTCAGGGACAGTCAGTACTCACCCAGAGTCCCCCTCTGTTCAGCATAACCCAGTCAACTACTCCAGACACTCCAGAGTTCTAGCAACTCCAAGAGATCCGAAACAGTTGAGTCCATAGCTTGGACCTGCCCCCACGGAAACCCTGTTTTGGAGGTTTGGAGGGAGGTAATGAAGGCAGGGGCCAGCCGGGAAAGCCAGCACATCGGACAGTCAAGACGCCCACATTCTGCATACATTTATTTACATTTGGATTTATGAATGGAAAGGGGGGTTTGTTCCCATGCTACAAAGTGCTATTTAAAAAACAAGTACTGCCAATTAATAACGGGTAGTTTCAATTTGTGAATGGAAGTATGAAGTAAAAATAACAGATGCAATTCCTTTGGTATACTCAAGACTTTGACTTCTTTTTTTTTTTTTTTAATTCTGTCATGAAACTGAGAGAGCCGCCATTTGTCTGTCTTTGGGGCATCTGCCCTTGCACACAGCTCTTTTCCTCACTTGCTGCACCCTTGTTCCACCACTTCGTGTTTGCAGCATACCAAAAGCACCAAGCATGTCCACCAACAACCTGTTGTCTACCTTCTGTTTGTTGAAACATTATAACAAAAGGAAGCAAAATTGGAACTCATGTGTGCCCGTGTTCAAGGCCTGGAATACTGCCTGGAAGGCTTTTCGCTTGCTGCCCATGAAAATCACATACAATAACTGTGGAGAACTCATTGGGCTAACAGCATGTCAATCACGGAGGCCGGCCATTCACAGACTAGACAAACAGTATTCCGGGATGCTGTTTCCGGTCGAGGTTTCTAGCTCGAATGGTTCCAGCTGACGATACTCAAATGTCACACGGTTAATGTGTTTTCCACTGGAGACCATGCGCACCACAGCGTTGTCGCAGCTAATTTTCATCTGGGCTGTAATTGGGGTGGGGAGGGGAATAAACATTTTCCAACAGGTTAGAGAACAACCCATCAAACCAGTGCTCTCACTACCTAACAGAGAAGGTGGGAGACCAGGGGTATATGACATCTTGCTCTGACAAAGTCAGATCACTTTCAGTCAAAACAACTTAAAAAAAAAAACCCTATATAATTAGCTGTAGAATCATAAGCTGGACCCAGCCTTTCTCTGTACCGACAGGACACATCATAAGATAAAGAAACTTGCCAAAAAGAAGCACGATATCTCTGTGGGCTTTGTCCTGTTCTGCCTGCTGTGCTCAAGTGGCAAGGGAGACAATGGTGACCAGTGAACTCTGCTCATGCTGGCCCTTCTGGGACATAACACTGACCTGTAGTATGGGAGAGGTTGGAGAGTCTCAGGGACAGTTTGGGGTGGGGACAGAATATGGGGTTACAAGTAGCAGTTAGTTCTGAGAGGAGGGTCTATACTGTTAAGTGTTTGTGTGGCCCAGACAATCCCATTTATTATATCCGTAGTCTAGATAATGACTACATTTTATACGTAAATGAAAACACATTTGGACAGAGTGGGTACACACTGAGTAGACCACTTTTTGTTTTAGGGCAGTGGTTCTCAGCCTTCCTGATGCTGCACCCCTTTAATACAGTTGACATTGTGATGAGCCCCAACCATAAAATGACTTTATGTTGCTCCTTCAGACCTGTAATTTTGCTACTGGTATAAGTTGTAATGCACAATCTGAAATAGATATATGTGTCCCTTGTGACAGGGTCATTCAACCCTCAGAGGGGTCACGACCCACAGGCTGAGAGCCACTGTTCTATTGCTTACCAACACCTTTCAAAGCTGTCCTGGTATGGGATAATTTTGAACATTGTCTTTTGGCTGACATCCAATATTGTCATATCCATACAGGCATCTTACACTTGTTCCTCGCGTTTCCTGGCAGGTGTGCCTGAGCAGACACTGAAGGACACATTGTTTTTATTAAAAATTACTTCCCACTTCTTTCCCTAGCCACAGTTGACTCCTAATGTGAGCTTTATCTATCCTATAATAGTCTCTCTGCTGTTTTAATTTTCTCACCTGCCTGCCTCACAGTTTATATCAACAGGGTGTTTCTCAGCTCTGTGACAGGCCACCACTGTCCCTGTGTCACAGGTGTCCCCCAGACACATCCTGGGTGCACATAAAACACAACACAGTTATGTCATTAAGGTGAAAATCTGTTCGAAGGAATGATAGGTTTCAACCCTGATAAATA
>LR749636.1:981390-1053226 GCA_902729485.2 Mus minutoides
TAGTTAATGTGCATACTATTTGTTTTGACATCATTTTTAACGAAATTCTATTTAAAGGTCAGGGTCTCTAATTGTTCTATGGTTCTGGATTAACTGGAAGCAGGGAGGAAGAAGGAAGGGAGAAGCTACATATGCCATCTGTGTAACCCAGCATAAAGCTCTTAGCACATGTGCGAGGCCCTGGGTATGGTGCCTAGCTCCACATGAACTAATGAATAAGAAAAAAAAATTAAAGCAGGAAAGAAACCTAAACAGTCCAAAACTAAGCAAAAAGGTACATGAGCCAAGCTTTAAACCACATAACATTGGTTTCAATTATGCTCAAAAGTTAGACAACTCAGGATTTCTTTTTTCAGTTTTTAGTTTTAGTTTTAGTTTTTGTTTTTGTTTTGTTTTGTTTTGGCCTAGGTTTCTAGCATCCTTTCAGCTAATCTAAGTCCTATAATTTAAGCAGCAATAAGACATCTTTGACCCTGATGTGAAGTTGCAAACATTCTTCAAGCATATCTGTTACTACACTCAAATGTGTTCCCTAAAGGCCCTTTCCACTACAGCACCAGAACCACACAGTGCCTCAGAAGGTGACCACAGAAGACCAGCGCAGCTACATGCAGTGACCGCTTACATCAGAGTAAAGGCCACTAAGCATAGTAGCCCCTTCTGGGGCAGGGTGTGCACCTGTGATCCCAGCACTCCAGGGACTGGGGTAGGAAGGTCAAGAATTCAAGGCCAGCCTGGGCTGTGTAGTGAGACCCTCTCTTAAATAAATAAATAAATAAATAAATAAATAAATAAATAAATAAATATCTCCTCAGCTTCAGCAGCGTTTAGACATCTGTAGAAAGCGATGGTTGCCTCAGAGATAGCTCTCCTTAGCCCAGTCTCATGGAGACATTTCTGAGCACAGGGTAGGTCACAGCAGGCCTTCCCTCCTACCTGTGTGCATGAATTCTCTTTCAGAGCTGTTTTGTTTACTGAGGGTTCAGCAGTAGCTCAGAGAGGGAGAAAATACTGGTGAGGTGAGCTTATTTTAACATCAGGATACAACTGATCAAGATGTTGGTTTGCTTTGCAACTTCGTTACCGACTTGGGGACGGAGAGGAGGGCTCTGGTGGGAATGGCCTGTGCAGTTTGGCATTGGTGGTCTTGATCTTGGCTTTTAATTTGTCTCTGTCCAGACTGACAATGATGTCTGACTCCTGAAGTACAGGTAAACTTCCCCCAACCACATACAACAATTACTAGTTTGGTCATGAGGTTAGTCGTGCAGACGTCATCCTCATACACCTTAGCTTGAGCACATGAGCATCCTCTTTGGTCCCTGGCCCCTGCATCCTACAGCATCTCCATCTGCATCCTAAAGCAGCTTTTTATCAGTGATGAGGTTTCAGAATTTGCCTCTGGGTTGCAATGGCCCTTGAGGGGCTAGCAAACCTGTAGAAGTTGGAAAGACTCAGAAGCTCAGAGATATTCTAGAAATCTTACTGCTTTGCTGTGTATGTGGTTGTAAATAATCCACATGTATATGTGTGTGTGTGTATATACATATGTATATATAATTTGTGTGTGTAAATATGTGTATATATACTTATATACACACATGTGTACACATACATGAGTTGTATCACATACAGGTAGTAAAGTTATTTAACTATTATTTCATTATTATATTGTTACCAAATCACTGACACTTTTAATATTTGAACCGTCAGTCAACAAACAAGTTAATTGCCAGAGTATAAAAGCAGACATGCTCCCTAAAGTGGAGAAACCTTGTTTTTTTCACAGTTTTCTTTAAATACACATTCTAGCTGTTCCATAGGTTTCTCTCTTGATTAAGTAATAGGTTCTGATACTACATGTAGGTTCTAAAGCAAAATTCTCACATTGGCTCAACATATAAAACAAATGTTTTGGTAGAGTTTATCTTCTTGTATATGAAACGTTGAAGTGTTGTATTTAAGGAGAGAACCCTGACAGCCACATAATTGACAACTGAGGATCTGTCTCACCAGGGCCGTGAAAGGGGTAACACAGGTCTGCTAAGGGCATCATCTTGGAGGGGTCCAATCCAGTTCCTCCCAGCAGCTCCACAAAGTCGCCAGTCCCACCACAGCCAGCCGCAGGTTTCTAAGAGAACACAGCAGCAAAGAGAGCAAGATGCAGGTAAACCCATCACACAGGTCGATCTGAGCCAGGACTGAGCAGTGAACACTCCACCAGCCTTCAGCCTGTAACTATGCCTTGACTGGAACATCAGAGACTCCAGAAATAGTTTAAGGTGGGGGAAAGGCTCTCAAGAATCAGTGTTCTTTGTCAGTTGATACGTTATTGTTTAATGTATGTGTACATGCAAAAGCTAAATTTCATGATTGAAAAAAATGAACCAAGAATTTGTAAGCTCTGTAAGATGTATGTACACACACCAAGTGACTGGGACCTCTTAATGCATGCAGTCAGAGGAAAGAAAGCCCAGACACCTGCATTTTATAATTGTATTATAACTTGTTTATTAAATTTCTGTATTCTCTCTCAGCTTACATCTTTTCCTCTTGCTAACAGAGATATTTCTGTTCTTGGAACATGTCTTCCACAAATAAGGATTTAGATTACTCATGGGTATAGTTAAAAAAAGAAAATAAGACTAGAACTGTGATTTGGAGCTCAAGTTAGCCAAACTTACTCTTTACTCTTTCCTTTGAATGGAAACAACAAATTCTTTCCATGGCCCTCAAATGAATTCATTCTGAGCCTCTGAAGCCATCCTTTCCTCCTTCCCTGCATTTCCTCCTCCCACAGTTCTTAGCCACAGTGATTTCTGTGTCTTGCTTAACAAAGAGAAAGTCTGGGTTCACAGTCCCAAATGTCTCCCTTGGCTCCTGTTCCATGTGCCCAGGTTAGCCCTGATTTCATGTCAGTTCCCGCAAGGGCTGGGGTTATAGGGATGGGCTGCACGTGTAAACTCAATTTTTAATGACAGTTTAAAGCATTTTCCACATTTTCATCCTCTATGGTCCCCCATCATCCCAGTCGCTAGGTTTGCCTGCAACCCTGTTATTCACTGATGGGTACATATTAAGAGATCTACTGGCATGTGGCCGGTCAAGTTAACCCTGACACGTGGAAGCCAAAATCTAAAACTGAGGACTTTAAACACCCACCCACTTGGTGCACTGGTCAGACACTGAGAAGAACACTCCAGTGTGGTAGAAACCAAAATGGAGACATCGTATCACGCAAACTATTTGGCTAAGGAATGGAGACAACAAGGTCTGTTTATGTTTAAAGAACCTACTATGAGCATGACTGTATGCTTAGGGTACTTCAAACGTAATTTCATTACATGATGAAATAAAGATTTAATTAGGCCCACTGTGCACAAGTTTGTGAACAGACATTCAAACAAGCTATTTAGGAATGGAAGAACATAATTGCCCTTCCCAAGAGTAGACAGACGGAAGTTTCCACTTGGTGAGTGATGCCATCTCTCTCCTCTTTGGAATCCTCTCAGGTGTTCTTGTAAACAGTGGCAGAAATTGAGCTGCATGGGGACATGTCTGGGGTTCTGGGGCCTCAGCAGCTCCTGCGTGTCTTTGTTGAAGCGTTAAGCACCTGCCTTCTCTTGCTAGATTGTGACACTGTGCCAAAGGCTCGCCCCAGCTTGTTGAACTGGAAGCCAAGTGCCCACTGCTCATTCTGAGTGTCTGAAGTCTCACCTCCCAGCACACGTGAAAGCTGGGGCTCTTATGGGATGATCTTTAGTGCTTCACTAGCACAACTACAGAGCCTTCTCACAGGGAACGTGAGGCATCTCACAGCATGTCCCCCAGCCCACTCATCAGGTGGAAGCCAGAATGACTTTCAGGACAGCACACATCAGGTCCTTTCCCACCTGCCCCCAAAGTTTCCCCAATACTCCTGCTGCAAACACCTTCTCCAGGTGGGCAGCACATGTGGCTCTGCCCAACTCCCTCTCGAGCTTGCTTCTTCCTGTGTCTAGGATCCAGTAAGCCTGTTTCTGCCAGGGCAGCACTGTTCCGTCTGCTCCTTCTGCTGCTATGGCTGCTGCTTCTTCTAATCTAAGTTTCCTCTCCTGACCACATTGTCTCCGGCAGTTCTGTCTACCCACTGTCCAGCTCCTGTCTGTCTGTCAATCCTCTCTGTTGCATTTTCTGTACAGACTTAATCATGATTTGAAATTCATGATAATTTTGCCTGTGTCATCCCACTTCAAATAGGCTCCCTGTGAGCAGGGCATGCCTTGTTCATTGCTTATTTCTAGAACCTAGAATAGTCCCTGAACAAAGGAAATTGTTGTTGTTGTTGTTGTTGTTGTTGTTTGGTAGTATTAGTAAAGGGAAGATCATGCAAGCCTGTCACAAGAAGTTTGCCTATTTCAGTCCCTCAGTACTGGGATTACAAGTATAAACCACCATACCCAGCTTTCAATACCCAGGTCTCAAAAAGTAGGTTTTCAAAGGAATAGATGCCTAGAACACAGTAGGCACGAAAAATGTTAAAGGGAATATCAAATTATTCTTAGAGCTTTCATACCAGAAACACAGATTTCCTAATATGTTACCATGTATCCCACCAGATTCTAGATCGTTCATCAAGAATGGAATGGCTTTACGAACACTATCAGGCTGGATCCAAAGCACTCAGACATTCTTATCAAAGGATCGCTCCTCAATCAAAGTCCAAGGGCAACAAAGCAGAAGAAGCAGGGGCACGTGGGTGTGGGGGCTGGAGGAAGTTAGATATCAATTCTCTCTCTCAGTCTTGTTCCTTACTTAGTTTTCACAGAGATCTGTATGTTTGGGCACATTGGCTGCCTCTGATAGCACCAAATGCATGCGCTATCTTACCTTAGGCCTGTGAACAAGGAAAAGGAAATGAAGGTGGCTCATGGAGCAGCCACTGTCTTTGCAGAGGGATGCAGTGAAGCCAGCATTCATTGTAAGGCACACACAGAAGTTGATATGAAAGCACGTTGGTAGAAATTTCACAGCTAATACATACACACACATTATATGTATATGTATATGTATATGTATGTGTATGTGTATGTGTATGTGTATGTGTATGTGTATGTGTATGTGTATATGTGTGTGTGCACGTATATATTAGGCAAGATGTCATATAAGCTGCTCTTCAAAACTTTACTGGTTTTTGCAATAGAAAAAAAATCCAATTTCCTATTTTATGCCACCGTTAGCGTTCTTTCCTAGCCAAGTGCTGTCAATGAGAGTGACTTCCTTCTTATCAAAAGAAAATTCCAATAATCAGGAGAGCAGCTGTGTCGATGACTCAGAGGAGGCTCAGCTAGGAGAAGAGGAAAGTACAAGAGTGTTCGATTGTAATTACATGCTGCAGCTTTACCAACTGAAAGCATTTCCTATGTCACGAGAGAAATCCTTGAGTAGTCAGAATGGGCACCTGAGTGTGTGCCTGCAGCGTGACTGAAATAGATGTTGAGGAAGCCAGGGCATCGTGTGGAAGACTTAAAAGCCAGGGGCCCCACGCTTCCAGCTTCCTGACAGGATGAGTGATTTGTCACTGATTAAAAAAAAGAAAACGAAACAAAACAAACAAACAAAAACAACAACAGTGGCCTTACCAAATGGCCAAGGAGCAAGCAAGCCACTGACCTTTAACTGAAGGCCATGCAAGTGTCCCAGGGTAAGATCAGAGATTTTGATTGCCACTGGATAGATGATGGAGAAGCTGCAGTTTTGGTGCTGGTATGGAACCACTAAAGTAAACCTTCCACTCGGCGTCTGAGAGATGACATTGCAAGCTTCAGGAGGGAAAAAGGATACAAATACATTATTTAGAGTGCTGGAATTTTTTTAAAAATAAATTCTTTATGCCTTTGTTCTAGATCTCAGTTCATGGTAGGTATTTCCAACCTGGAGCCCACTGGCCACATGTGCCCCACGATTGCTTTGAATGGTGCTCAACTTATTTGTAGATTACCAGCACCCAAGGGCTGGACCTTTCTATTTAGCTGTTGGGCCCAGGGAAAGGGTATATATCACCATGACAATCTGGGGAGAGGAAGGAGCAGGAGAATAGAACTCCATGACATGTGAATATTGTTGGGAAGTGCCAGCCACAAGAGGGCGTCTCACCTCTGTCTGTTTATAACTGTCCTAAGGTAAGAAGTCTTTACCCGTCAGACAACACACCTAGGGGTACCAGGAACACTTCGGCCGAGTTGATTCTAGGTCTGAACTGGGAGAACAAAGCTCAGCCATGAAGTCAGAACCTCACCCATAGAATCTGGAGCCACTGTACTGTTTGTTAAACAATAAAACCATGTCTAATTCTATTCTAAAGATTTCATGATACTGACGGAAGAAGTGGGGAATAAAATAGACAACAGTTTCATACCTAATACATATTTGCTGGGTTTAGAGTAATGTAAAGTTGACTAAATGGTCTTTTTTTATATTTTATATGTATTATTGTTGTTGTTGCTTTGAGACAGAATTTCCCTGTATAGCCCTGGCTGTCCTGGAACTTGCTCTGTAGACCAGGCTGGCCTCAAACTCCGAGATCTGCCTGCCTTTGCCCCCAAGTGCTGGAATTAAAGGTGTGAGCCACCATGTCCAGCTTTAACTTTTAAATCGTGATAGTCTTAAGATTTTCTGAAAATTTTCTTTTTATATCAAGTCTAAGCTTACAACTGAGTGATTCTTCTATCCGTGGAACAAAGGGATGGGATTTGACTTTCTGCTGACCCACCTCCTTACATTCTTAATTACTCTTAATTTCAGAAATAAGTATTTTTAATTACTGTTATTTTCAGGAATAAGTGAAATTCCTTGACAGTTTTAAAAGACATTTTTTAAAAGCTGTTTTTTTTTTTTTTTTTTTTTTGCCAAGCAAACTCCAGGAGAAATGAACAGTCAACATTCTGTTTCTCAGATACCTCAGCTTTTCAGGGTAGAATTCCTCTCCCTCTTTCCTGTCTCCCTCTCTTCTCCCTCCCTTCTTCCCTCCCTAGTGCTAGAGTTTGAACCAAGTTTTGCTTCAAGCATTCTTAGACAAATGGTTTACCACTTAACTACATCCCTAGTTCTCAGCTTTTTCCCTTAATGGGGAAATGAGCCAATGTATGAGCTCATTTTGCTCAGAATCACACTCTTTCAGGTTGGCTATATAGTTTTACAGCCTAATCTGTGTATCTCTCTGTCAGAAATGACCGGAGGTAGGGTGGTGGCTTTGTGGTAGAAGGTAATGCGGAAGGAAGTGACAGGGGGGGCACTGGTTCACTCCCTCCTTAGGGACAGGACGACATCTGCCCAGCTGTCTCAGACTTTGTTTACAAAGCTCAGGCACCAAATGATCCCTCAAGCTTATTCCGAATCTGTAGGATGGCCTGGGAAATTAAAGTTGGTTACTGAACCCATCGTAATGCCTTGGCAGGGCAGAGCAAGACTTCGGAGGGGAAGTGTATGTACCATATGGTAGAATATTACCTAGCCTGGGAAATACAATAAAAAACCCTGTGGTTTAATTTTCATAACAAGAATTAAAGAGCCCATACTATTCCTGGGTTTAATTCTGTGAGGTAATACAATCTTTGCAAAGCGGAAGGGACCACCTCCCCACCTGAGTCCTGTCTGCTGCTGTATTCACTTACGGAAGAGGTTGGGATCTGTCTTTATGGTTATCGTGAATCCATTTCCTGGTTCCTGGACCCGGAAGAAGACCATGGCCACATTCTGGGAAGACCTGATGTTCCTTCTGGTAAGACCACTCTCACAGAAATCTGTGTACCTCTTCATGGTGGGCAGAGGGTGATCCTGAGAACTTGGGAATTTCTCCCCCTTCAGGATCCAACCATCAAATACCTTCAAATGATAACAACAACAACAACAACAACAACAACAACAGTATAGACATACATAGTTGCTTCCACCAGCTTCTAAAATCAGAATGTGTTGTAAAGAGGGGACGTTACCAAGCAATGAGCCTTCAGTTGTAAGTGAGGAATCCACAGCGGGGACTAACAGCCTGCTTGCTTTTCAATGGTATTTATTTACACTGTGCAGTTTGGTTGCAAGTACTATCTTTTCTGCATAAGCCCTCAGGCTGCTAAGTTGGCACACCTTTTTATACCTTACCAACTAGTCTGATAGAAGGGAATTATTTGCAGACAGCACTGACTTTCATTCAGTCGTTTCCACATTCCGATCAACTCAGGGAAGCGTGGCTTGGATTTCACTTCGCTTCCGTTTCTGCTTCCCTCTGATCAGTTAAATGCAGGCAACAGCAACAACAACAGATCTCAAAGAATAACAACAGCCAACCTGGATATGATGGAGGGTGATTGTAACCCCAGGACCACAGAGGCTAAGGGGGAGGTTTGCAGCCATCTTGGGATTACAAAGGGTGATTGTGTCAAAGTGATAGGGGGAGGGGCGTGGGGGGATCCAGAGCAGCAGGCTTCTTTGCCAGTGGCTCACTCTTCATAATAATTGATATATTATTATATATTAATTAATATATATTAATAAATATCATCACCTCAAGCTATTTTTTTTAAATATTTCTAAATGCTGCAATCAGGCAATGCTGGCTAGTTAGTCATGTAAGACTTCCTCTTTGCCTCCTGCGACAAAGGGTCAAAGTCAGTTGACCCGGTTCTCATAAATCACCGCAGGTCTCCATTTTAATGAGTCCATCATAGCACAATTACCAACGGCCGGGTTGCAAATTATTTCTAACAAGCTTGACAGGTTCCCCAATGGTTTTGGAGATCTAAAAAGTGATTGTTTTCTTGGGGCGGTAGAACTCTATCCTGTGGCCTCTGGGGGCTGAAATGGGATGCTGTGGAGCTGGGAATTCTCCTCCTCTTCTTGCTTCTCTCAAACTCTACCTCCCCTCAGCATCCCTCTCCCAACCAGTGCCTCACTACTTCAAAACCCCCATCAGCCCGGGCTCCTGGAAGAACAAAATGAGTTCAGATCTCAGATCGCAAGCGAACCCTCCTGGAGAGCTCCTGCTAATTATTTTTGCCATATTATGTGCGCCTCAGTTTGCATCATAGTGTCTCACACTGCAAGTTCAAGTGCTAGGAAGTTCCCAGGAGTTGGGGAGAGCACAAAAGGGAAATTAAACCATCGGCGTCCGGGGGGCGCTAGACCTGCAGCGTTTTGGCGCTGGACCCTTCCTAGGAATCCAGCCTCCAGTGCTCTCCCAGGGAGCTTCTGAGACTCGAGCACTTAGAGGTTTAGTTGTCCCCTACATGAACGCGCTTAGGGGCACGTGGGCTGGGGCCGCGAGTAGTGGGGACCCCCTCACCTTCAGGAAATCTCCGCCCTGGCAGTCGATGGAGACCAGGTCATAGTGGATAGTGATGAACTCCTCCGGTTCGCCGATGAAGAAGGCGGCGCAGTGCAGCTGCGGCCGGTCTGCGGTGAAGGTGAACTGGCCAGGGAGGCTCAGCATGTCCAGGCACCCTGGGAGAGAGCATGGAGCCCGGGGTTCCCAGCTGTCTTGGGAAGCTGCTCTCAGCGCGCCCCATTCCCCGGCTCCGCATCGCGCCCCAACCTGGAGCTCCCAGAGGCTACACCGGGTTCCCTCGCTCTGGCTTGGAAGGAGACTCGTGGATGCTGTAACCGAGGGGTCCCAGCCAGCCTCCCACCCCACCCCCGACCAGATATCCTGCAAGCCTGTGTCCTAGGTGCAGTCTTAGCCTCCCGCCTCCCGCCTCCCGGGCACCCACACACTGGAGCAGGACAGCCCCAACTCACGTAGAGCCCGTCGGTATGGCTGTTCCTCTGCCAGGTCCCGCTTCAAATTGGCACTGAAGAGCAGGAGAGGGTCGTAGACCGCGGCTTCTTGCACCTGGAGAGGAAAGTGGATCTTCCGGGAAAAGTTCAGGGGGAGGGAAAGAAAGTGTAGCAGGAGCAGGGCACCCTTTTGCAGCTCAGAGAAGCAAATGGGGCAGGGGGGTAAGGGGGCATGTCTCCTGAGTCCAGAGTTTATGCATGAGTCTTAGACTATTTCTACCAGATTAGGGTACCCAGGCTAGAGAAAGGCAGGCAGTTAGGATGCTCAGGGGCACGGAGAAAGCTGTCTAGGTGAACCAGGGAGAAAGGATGCAGGGTGAAAGGATCAAAAGTTGGTCTGCTGTCCCTGGCTAAATACTCAAGGGATAGAAAGGTGTTAAGATCCAGGAAGGATGGCTCACCTCTAGGTAGCGGCTCTCTCCTCTTAGAGCTGTCAGGAGGATCAGAATGAAGTGACATTGGAGTTTGAAGTTCGGTGACATGCTGGCCTTGTGTCTGCAGCTGGAGTGCTCTGCTGCGGGGATCTTAGGCGTTTCTTCCCACACCTTCGCCCACACTGAGAGCTCAAAGCAGCTAGGGTCCCTTTGCTGGGTCTCTTTTATAGAGCAGTAGAGGGGAGGCTCTCTGCCCCTTAACTGATCTGAGCTTAGTTACCATGGGTTACCCTGCCTCGGTGACAAAATGCGTGGCAATGACGAGGGTCCAGCTCTCAGCCACAAATATTTCAGCATGGCCCCGCATTATTCATCAAGAGTGACACTTCAGTCACGAGAACCTGGTGACCTGAACGTACAGCAGAAAGAATGAGGCAGGGGCAGAGATTCGGGGAGAGCGTTTCACTTGGCCTGTAAAATGTTGCATTATCTACATTATACATATCTAGGGAATTTTTGGTTCTGTAAAAGCAAATGACAGACATGTCAGACACATATGACCTCCTCATGGGGCCTAGTCATATAACCGTGGATGGGACTCTGCTGGGAATGGGCCAGAGCGTAGTATCAGTGTGGCTATCATTTCTCTCCATAAGAAATATGAGGTGGTTTCAGCCTCAAAACTTTGACAGAGCCTGATTTTATAGACTATTGCAGAAATAAAATCCGGGCTTCCTTTCCCTTGCTTTATTCTGATCCCGCTTCTTATCAGCATTCCCTTAATGAAGAGTAAGAATCTACAGACTTCTGGATGTTAGCGGAGCTGTCCCTGATCTGTATGTTTCCGGGTGCTCTGGAAACCTGGACAGTGCTCTGTAGCCAGGACTTCAGCCTCACTGAACCACTGAGAGAAAGTCGCTCTACGCTGTGCTTCCCAGCACCTGGGTTACTCCCGACTCACCCATGGGAAATGCGCTGACGCCTCCACAACTGATGTGCAGCTCCCGTGGAACGGGAGGGAATCCACACAGGAGTGCTGTGTAAGCTCACTTTGGCCGATTTGGCAGAAGACTGTGGCTTCTGCTTCTGTCCAGAGCTGGGGACAGTGTAGAGACAGCCCCTCCAGTTTTCCCTACCCCTTCAAAACAGGCAGTAAATACTGCTAGAAAAATCGAACTCAAGACCACAGTATAAGGTTTTAATGAAAGAAAAATGATTACATTTGTGGTTAAAACACTTGAAAGAAACAGAAATCTGTTAGGATTCTGTCAGGATGTTCAGAATTTGATGCTTTCATATTTGAGACAATTCTGAGATCTACAGGGGTTGTGTCTTAGGGTTTACACCATGAGGTCTTCCTATCCTGATCTAATGCTATAAACAGTCCTTAGACCAGACCACAGAGCAGAAAGAACACACCAAGTTCATGAACCCTGGCACCACGCCCTTCTCTGCATCCTCCACTGTTTAGGTATCTGAATTTCAGACAGGGATACGGAACACTGAGGGTAATGAAAGGAAAGAATTTAATAGCTTAACATTGCCTGCCTGCCTGCCTGCCTGCCTGCCTGCCTGCCTGCCTGCCTGCCTGCCTTACAGGTATCCAGCCATCTCCAGGATTATCTCCCTAGAGAGATTTTCAGGCACATTCACCCGGCATACCATGACCTACCCTCCTCTCTCATCAGCACAGACCAGGCTTTGGCCAGCCCAGGGCTCACCCCAACACTTACATCCAGCCCAACACCGTCTTTTCCACTTTGGAGGTTTGGCACCTGTGTCACCTCAGGTCCAAGTCACTCATGAACATCATCAAGACCTTCTTGTTCTCTGGCCCACCCCTTCACATACACACCTACCCCCACCCTACCCCCACCTCTGCCAGCACAGGGACAGCGATGTTCTCTGCATGCTCGCATGCAAACAAGCAAGCCAAGAAACAAATAAATAGGCTTTTTAAAAGGTTTTAAAGAAACCAGATGAAGTTAGCCATAGTGGCATGTGACTGTAATTGCAGCACTGAGGAGGCAGAAAGAAGATTGTGAGTTCCAGGGCAGCCTGGTTGCATAGTGAGACCTTATCTCATAGAAACAGAAGGTAATGGGAAGGAAGGGAAGAAGGAAGGAAGGAAGAAAGGAAGGAAGGAAGGAAGGGAGGGAGGGAGGGAGGGAGGGAGGGAGGGAGGGAGGGAGAGAGGAAAGGGGAGAGGGAGAGGGAGAGGAGGAGAGGGGGAGGGGAAGGGGGAGGGGGAGGGAGAGGGAGAGGGAGCCATGGAATAAGGTTTACGATAGTTAGCCAAAATCAATAAAACTGTTTCCACTTGCTTTCACAGAGACTTGTTTGATTTGGTTGCTATTTATTTTCTTGTAGTGAGAAAATGACATGAGTTCTACTTCCTGACAGGAACTTCAGCAAAGACCCAACAGTACAGATTGTAGGGATGGTGCTATCCAGCTGATTCTAGAGCTTATCCACCCTGCACATCTGGAATTTCACCTGTGTAGATGAACAATTCCACACACACACACACCCACACACACACACTCAACCTCTGGCATCCATTGCTCTACCTTCTGTTGCTAAAAGGTGGCTCTTTTTTAGAAACTTCGGATAAGTAGAACTCTCAGTAGACTCAAGAGGGTTGGGAATCACAAGAGTTCCCAACCAGTTTGGGATGCATAGCAATAACCTAGTCAGGCAGTGGTGGCACATACCTTTAATCCCAGCACTTGGGAGGAAGACATGGGATCTCTGTGAATTCGAAGCAAGCCAGGTGTGCCTGCCTCTGCCTCCCAAGTGCTGGGATTAAAAATGTGTGCCACCACTGCCCAGCATAGTGGAGAAGTTCCAGAAAAGCCAGGGCTATGTAGAGAGCTCTTGTCTCAAAAGAAAACTAATAAACAAAGAACCCACCAGAATCCTGCAGTATTTGCCATCTATGACTGGCTTATTTCAATTGAGGCTCATCTAGATTTAGTATGTAATGGGACTTCCTTCCCTTTTTCAGTGATATTGATCATCTTTTTGTATAATTATTGGTCATTCATGTGCATTCTTTGGGAAAATGTCTCTTCCAATCCCAAATCTGAGCTGGGTGTGCATGCCTTTAATCCCAGAACTCAGGAGGCAAGAAGCAGTTGATCTCTGAGTTCAAGGCCAGCCTAATTCACAGGGTAAGTTACAGAATAGTCAGGACTATACAGAGATACCCTGTCGCAAAAAATAACAGCAACAAAATCCCGAGCCTATTGGATAGTAAAGTTATTAGGTTTTTGTTTGTCCTGCCTTATAGAATTTCTCATATATTGTGGTGATTAATGCATTATCAGAAGAATAGTTGTGCATTTTGTAGCATTCAGTGGTTTACCATTTCCCAGGATTGACTGAGTCCCTTGCTGTGCATAAACTTTTAAATTTCATGGGGCAGACATGGCTTAATTTTGCTTTTGTTGCCTGTGTTTTTTTGTTGTCACAGTTATAAAATTATTGTAAAGATCAATATTGTAACTCCTTTCCCATTTTCCTGGTAGTTTTACAGTTTAACATCTTCCGTTGAAGTCATCGATCCATTTTTAGTTTATTTTGGTGAATGATGTAGCATAAGACTTCAAGTTCATTCTTGTGCATGTGGACATCTGGTCTTCCTGATACCATGCATTACCAGTACCTTGTGTGTGGGAGCCCTAGAGTCAACCACATGAATACACCAATCTCAGCTAAGCAGGAATGGCTTACTGAACGCACATCCCCAAGACTGATCGACCAGGACAACAGCTCAAAGCTCTTCACTGGACATCTCTCAGAGACAGCTTATAAAGGCTAAAATCACAATGAGCTCATACACAGATGCTGAAAGTGCTGTCCAGGGGTCAGCCCCGACTCAAGCCATTTTAGACATAACAGTTCATATTGACCTTTAATTTGATGGGGCCTACAGGAAGCTTATAGTTGTGGAATTTCTTAAGATTAACAAACCTTATAACATATGGGACAAAACTGGGTATATGGTCAGCATGACCCCTACTCTGCGTCAAGTTACTTTTCTGTGTCAGTGACGGACAGGCATATTACAGCAACAATATGAAATAGTTGGCAGGCACAGAACCAAATGGCTACAGCTATGCTGGGGGGAGACTTCAACATATGTGTTCTTTCCCCCTTATATATTCTTGATATCCTGTCCAAGTGGAGTTTGCCTGAATGTATGAATGTATTCTGGGCTTGCTGTTCTTAATGGGCCAGCATCTCTCCTTATGCCAGGACCACAGCTGACAACTCCAGGTCTGAATTTTGAAGTCAGTAAGTTTGATGCCTTCTGGTTTTTGTTTTGTTTTGGTTTGTTTTTCAAGGGTTTTGTTTTGTTTTGTTTTGTTTTGTTTTGTTTGAGGTTCCATATTAATTTTAGAGTTGTTTTTGTATTTTAAAATCAAAAATAGATTTTATTATATTAGTGGAACTATTTATAATCATTAAGATTATTTTTCAGGGGTATTCAAAATTAGAGGGAGCTAAGTGAATCTGATTTGAGGAATTAGTGTGAGTCAGACTTTGGATGATACTCTCATGTTTTGGCTACTTTTAGCCCACAGGTCTCCAATAGAGAGAAACCACACCTTGGGGGTGGGGGGGGGTCTCAAGTGATAACAAGCTGAAGTATAATCAGTACATCAGTATAATCTATTTTCAAGATATGAAGATTGTTATTTTTTTAAAAAACCAAATATTCGATTTACCAATAAAGACTCAAAAGCCAGATGCTAGGGTGAAAGCCTGCTAGCTCAGAGAGTCAGAGAAAGCACTAAGCTGACCTTCTTCCTCCACCAACGTCCCAGAGGGAAAAATGCCTTCTTTCTCCTTCACACTGTCTTTTTTTTTTCCTTATTTATTTATTTATTATTAGAGAATTTCTTCATTTACATTTCAAGTGTTATCCCAAAAGTCCCCTATACCCTCCCCCCGCCCTGCTCCCCTACCCACCCACTCCCACTACTTGGCTCTGGCATTCCCCTGTACTGGGGCATATAAACATTGCTAGACCAAGGGCCTTTCTTCCCCTATAATGGCCAACTAGGCCATCTTCTAATACATATGCAGCTAGAGACCTGAGCTCTGGGGGTTCTGATTAGTTTATATTGTTATTCCATCTATAGGGTTGCAGACCCCTACAGCTCTTGGGTACTCTCTCTAGCTCCTACATTGGGGACCCTGTGTTCTGCCCTATAGATGATTGTGAGCATCCACTTCTGTATTTGTCAGGGACTGTCAAAACCTCACAGGAGACAGCTATATCAGGGTCCTTTCAGCAATATCTTGCTGGTGTATGCAGTAGTGTCTGCATTAGGTGGCTGATTATGTGATGGACTACCCGGGTGGGGCACTCTCTAGATGGTCCATCCTTTCATTTTAGCTCCAAAATGGCCTTCAACTCAAAGACCCTCCTTTCTTCCTCCTGTTCTCTCCCTGTTAAATGGTAGCTTGGCCGTTTTGTTTTGTTTTGTTTTGTTTGTTTTGTTTTGTTTGTTTTGTTTTTTTCGTGTCAGGGTTTCTCTGTGTAGCCCTGGCTGTCCTGGAACTCACTCTGTAGACCAGGCTGGCCTCGAACTCAGAAATCTGCCTGCCTCTGCCTCTGCCTCCCAAGTGCTGGGATTAAAGGCCTATGCCACCACTGCCCGGCATTGGCCTCTTGACCTATCTTTGACTATATTTATATTAGCTTACAGAAAGCTCTTTGGGTTAAAGGTGTGTGCTAGGGATAAGCCAAAACAAAACCCCAGTTCACAACCTTGTGGTTCACAATGTGGTCAAATCCTGCAACAGAAGAAGTCTTCAGATTTCATGGAGAAGAAAAGAAAAAGCGAAAGCAAGAACTGAGTGGCCACGCCCTGGTCCTTCTGACTGTAGGTTTCGGCCATGCCCTGGTTCCTCTGTCTGTAGGTCTCCATACCTAGTTCTGGGCACCTCACATAGGCCACCAAAAACTCCGTGTCACCATCAGACGGATGAAAACAAGCTCAAACTTATGTTCTTAAAATCTTCACCCACAAACCTGTTGGCGGAGGTCAGAGGCCAGGACAGAAGACTGTCATAACAACATTCCCTTGAGAAAAGGGGGAAGCAGTTTCCATGAAAGGTGTTTGTAACTGGCAGTAGTTACTGCTTCCAAAACACAGCCATCTTTAAAACTGTTTAGCCTTTTCATAGAGTTGAGCTATAATATCCATGCATTATACATTAGAGCGTTGTGCTATTTCTAGATAACAGACTGTATGGTATCATTTCAGTAAACCACACAAACGCAAAACAAAGCAAACCCACATGGGTTCAAAGAGCTCTTTGATCATAAGCTTCCTTATCTACAAACGGTAGAGTATATGCTAAAAACTACTGTAGGTGTCAAATGGTGTAAGTAATGCAGAAAGAATAGATGTAAATGATAGCTGTGGTTAAATTACCAATTCTATTTCATGTCTTCATCACCAAAACTAATGATAATATTTTTATAAGAGGCATACATGGGATGTGTTTTCATATCGTTATTAAATTAGAATGAATGACTTCATATTAAAACATTAACTGACTTTAAAAGCCGTGGCTAGAAAATTAGAGGACTAGATTAGAATCTAATTGCAGAGCTGCATTTTAAAAGATGAGCCAGGAATGGGTCCCATTAAAGATTATGTGCATAACAGAGGAGCTGATTTCATCACAGAAATGATGAGATTCAGGGTAGAATAAAACTGAGAAGAGAGAGAGGAACAGGAGCGAGTGGCTGATGCTATAAAGGGGGGGGGGGGAATCAGGACCTGCCGAGGAGGAAGCAGTTAGACCCTTAGCAAGCATCGCTGAGTGAGATCATGTTTCAAAACTGAGAAGGTCAGGACCAAGAAAGCGTGGCTGAAAAGAATGCGCCTGAAGGGCACTGATGGGAGGGGAGAGATGAAAGAGGCAAGGCCTCTCCGGATTCTCACCATGAACAAGAAGCCAAGCCCACACCACAAAGTTGCCTCTGTATCCAGCCAGATGACAAATCCTTCTCCAAAGACATGGGGTGGGGTGGAGTGGGGTGGGGGGACACTCCTGGAAATGAGTCAGGATGATAATAATTTGGGATTTTAAAAATAACTAGACAAATAGCAAAAGGGGTGACAGCACGGTCCCAGGCTTGAAGTGGCAGATTCACGGCCGTCAGGGAGGCCGCACATTGCTTACGCTTGCACAGGTCCCCTTGACTTTGGAGTGACATTTCCTCAGCTCACTTCAGGCTCCCTCTGAAATATTCCATGACTAACATCCAGTCCAGAGATTACAATGAAATGCCATCTCATAGACCTCACTCCTTGCATCAAATACAGCCAGCTCCAGACCCAGCAGTGTGTGTCACTGAGCAGTGGTGACGTGCACTGGGATACGACATCACCTGCAGAGTCTGGCTCTTCCCTGACAGAGGAGAAATAATATGCAAAGACTTGTGCTTCTGCTGTCTTAAAATAGATCTAAAGGACAGGGGTTTTACAGGAGCTTTTGAAAAGGACAAGAACAGAGAAAAATCTAGGTAACAATTAGCTATCTATGGCATCTCCTTGTGCAGTGTCCCACCAATGCATTATACATATACATACACATACATATACGTGTGTGTGTGTGTGTGTGTGTGTGTGTGTGTGTGTGTGTGTGTGACAAATAAGACACCATCAATATCGATTGCCTCAGGCAAATGTGTGGCTCAGTGCAATACTCTGTAGTTAGTATATAGACAGCAGTCTGTGGGAGAAGTCAAAAATTTCAGGCTGAGGGTGACCCTAGTTCCAGACAAAGAGAAAGCCCGAACGACATCAGAGCCTACACACTGAGTATTTCCTGCGCTCAACCTCGGGAGCCAGAGAAACAGTGACTACTGCCCTTCTGAGCCACTGAGGTTTGAGGAGATAATACAGGCCCTCTCACTTCTAATCCACATTCCCTGGCTGTCCCATAGGGGATCTCCAGCTTTGCCAGCTCTATGACAGCTTTTGCCTGCAAAGCCCTTGACTCAGTCACCATCTGTATCCGCGCATGGCCTTCTTTCAAGATAGCTACTTCCAGGCTGAGTCAACATCTGTAAAAACAAGATGCCCGGTGCCTAGCTGGGCTTGTGGGGGAAGAGAATGTGGCTAAAGGACAGATGCCGGTCGCCTCTAGACCTCAGCCCTGTGGCCAGCAGGCCCTCACCAGCTGGTGCTAGAACTCCAAAGCATAATGAAGCACCCTCCCCTTTTCTATGCTGACATTTATGTTTCTGATTGGCCCATTTCCTCTAGGACACCTGGGGAAGGAAGGCTATTTCATGTTGTGAAATTAGGGTTTAGACAATATAATGGCTATCCTGATATATTCATTCATGTATATATATATATATATATATATATATATATATATATATATATATATATGTGTGTGTGTGTGTGTGTGTGTGTGTATAAAGACATACAACATATATAGAGAGATTATATATAGTAAATATTGTAGAGATACATAGATACATGATAGATAGATAGATAGATAGATAGATAGATAGATAGATAGATTTCTTTGTATCTCATGGTTTCAAAACAGACCAGAAAGTTGACCAACTTTACAGTTAAAAAGTAAACACTAAGATCCAATGGAAAGGCTTTTCAATGTCCAAAATTGGAACAATCTGAACAACAAAATAATGTTAGACTCTAACCTGGTGTTCAGAATAAACTTCTACAAGCCTTGCTTGTGTTGATGAATGATTGAGTAAACTGTAAGTGGAGAAACAAGACACAGAATAATCCCAAATCTCTCACACAGAATACACAGAAAACATTCATGTTCGTATTCTTCAATTGTGAGCATTAAATTAGTGATTTCCTTCCCCAAAAGTGTGGGAAGGGTGAGCTGAGAGTAACATTAACAGTAAGAAACCCAATGAAACACTATCTCACCTGGATCATGACTGGTATCAGTAATCAAAAATCATACTGAGGTACAACCCTTGATATAACATGATGAAAATGGCAGATTTCACCTCTGAAATCTTCCTCTTCCAAACACTGTCAACTTCACAAAGAATCTGAGAAACTGTCACCTCCAGAAGTAGCCCAAGAAGACATAGACATAAAAGCAGACCCCAGATGGGACCCTGGAACAGAAAAAACGAGCATCAGGAAAAGCTAAAGAAATCAGAGTAAAAGCTGAAGTTATTGGGGTGGGGCTTCCTTGTTTGTTTTGCTATATAGAAGCTTTTTTGTTTGATGGGGCCCCATTTGTCAATTGTTGATCCTACACTGTAGTAGACCCACAAGGGCAAATGCTTTATGTTCTTTCTTATATATTGACGTTTGCTTCAAACCTTAGACTGTGTGTGTTTAACTTGGAGTTAAAGAAGCCAGAAAACTGGAAAGGGGCCATTGGGGAGGGGAGAAGACAGATTTGATGGATGGGCTTCGTATAACACAGGTGGTATAAACATGAGAGTAATGGGGGGGTAGAGCTTTAAGTGGGGAGGGGAGGATAAATGAGAGGATACGTTAGAGAGGGATAACTTATACTAAGGGTATGGGGGGAGAAGCTTTATATAAACTTATTATTTTATAAGCTTTCAAAAGCTATCCATATTTTCTTATAAAGAGAGTGAGTGGAGTCACCCTACATGGAACATGAAGATCTTCCCAAAAGCCATTGTTTGACAAACCACAAAAAGCCCAATGCTGAATATAGGACTCCTCCCTTTGAGTTGCTCATGTGAGAAAGGACAGAGACCCACTCCTAAACCAATACAGGCTGATCGATGCCATTACTCTTGTTTGCCACCAGAATTTGATGGTAAGATGTTATGGGATATTTGATCACATTGTGAGATTGTAAGCTGGAAAACTCTTTTCTTCTTATGGTGTGCCTCAGCCCTAGCTCACGCCTTTAACCCAAGAGCTTTCTGTTTATTGTAAACAGGTTGCTGTGGTGTGGCTCAGCCCTGGCACACACCTTTAACCCAAGAGCTAAAGCAAAGGTCAAGAGGTGGAGCAAGCCATCAGCTGACGGGGAGTGAACAATGAAAGAAAACCCAGGAAAGAGAAGGAGGGTCTTTGAGTTGAAGGGCATTTAAGACAGTGTGGAGAAGTGTGGGGAGCCGCGCTGCTGCTCCTTAAAGATGGCGCTGCCTGCCTCAGCCTTATCAGCCTTACTGGCTTAAATATCTCCTAATATGGCATTAGGCTGTATCGACAGTGATATGATCCTAAGCCTGAGACTATGATCCTAAGGCCTGAGACTACCTGGCGTATGAGCAGGAGCCACGTGGCATTCTATGAGTGGCCAGGATAGGGTTTATTTGGCTGCTGACGGTGGCGTTCAGGGCCTTTCCACCATTCTGTAACCACACAACAAGTATTCCTGAGTAAACCGTCTTGAGTAGGGACCTGGTTGTCCTGTGTCTTATTCCTGCTGGTCAGGGTTGGCGCGGGACAAGTGGTGGCCCGTACAAGGAGGTAAGGTCCCAAACCAGGATTTGTAAAACAAACTTCACTAACGCTGTCAATCTTTATATATGAAATATGACAGTGTAGCTTTTCATACCTCATTAATAGAATATAGTCTTAAATTTTATCCTTTATAAATCTAGTTTCTAGGATAAAAATTACACAAAATATTATCCCAATATAGGAGTATCTTTTAGGACCTGTTTTCCTGGGTAGGCTCATGTCACGTGTTGTATAGAATGACTTTAGCCCTAAGTTACCAATTATTAATTAGCTTTCTGTTAAAGGCAAAAAGGTGATGGCCCCTTTAAGAGCTGCCTCTAGCAGGGCTTTCCCAGGTGTCCTTGAATCTCTGTCACAGTGCATTCTAAGTTATCAGTTTCTGCTGCACAAACTGAGAATGTCTTTAAAACAAGTTTTTTATCCTACTTCTGGGAGTTCTGCCAAAGAGGGGAGAGGAGTCTGATAATTGTTCCCCAGTTCCTTGCTTTTTAAGCTTTTAACTTTTCTAATTATTCCTCAACTTGTTAAATTCCTATATATAAATACTTACCATTCTTATTTCTCTTTGTAAAATTCTTTCATTTATATACTTACCATTCCTATTTCTGGGAAAACAAGAACAACATAAGTGTACTAGAGCTAACAGTTTTTCTAGTTTAAACCTTATTCCTCTAACCTGGAGAATAATGGGAGTGGAGTGGAGAAAGACTTTACATGGATAGACAACCTATCCCCTTCATTGTCTTGTTGGCAGTATGTGTAAAGATTCTTTTAATTTTGATGTTCTTAAGAAAGGCGCCAGCCTCCGAATTTTATGTCAGTTGAAATTTTGCCACCCAGTTTTCAGTCGAAGCTGGCCAGACCCCGAACTGGGAACTGCGCGTTCATTCCAGCTGATAAGCTGCTGAGCCATTCTTTAGGCAACCGCTTCTGCGTTAGAGCAGTGCTTTCTGGCAGAGGTTAAACAGGGGTAAATCTCCCTATTGTCTGAGGTTTTAAAGACAGAACAGGGGGGCGGGCAAACTGTTTTTTTGAACGTGAAACACCAAGCAGACAATCAAACCACAAAATGAAAGCACGGAGTTAACATGAAACAATTTTGAAGGACATGGACAGATTGGCGCGCCAATGACAGACAATAGACAGAGAGGAAGAGAAATTAGACGTCTTGAAGGGACTCAGATATCTTACCTAAGGGACTCAAAACCAAGCATTCCTCCAATAAGAGCCAGAGAGGAGGCGGGAGGTCTCCTGACATTTTTCTGTTCTCTACTTGTCCCTCTCCCTGAACTTGACTTGCTGCTTTACCTTGGACCTTAACCTCGTCTCCATCTGGGAGCTTGACTTACGGCCCTGTACCGCCGAGAGTTCTGGAACCACGTATGGAAGCTTTATCACAAATTCTTTCTTTATCTTTTTCCCCGTATGGGCCACCACTTGTCCTGCACCAACCCTGACCAGCAGGAATAAGACACAGGACAACCAGGTCCCTACTCAAGACGGTTTACTCAGGAATACTTGTTGTGTGGTTACAGAATGGTGGAAAGGCCCTGAACGCCACCGTCAGCAGCCAAATAAACCCTATCCTGGCCACTCACAGAATGCCACGTGGCTCCTGCTCATACGCCAGGTAGTCTCAGGCCTTAGAATCATAGTCTCGGGCTTAGGATCATATCACTGTTGACACAGCCTAATGCCATATTAGGAGATATTTAAGCAAGTAAGGCTGATAAGGCTGAGGCAGGCAGCGCCATCTTTAAGGAGCGGCAGCACGGCTCCTCACAGAGAAGGAGAAGGAGCTTTTTCCTTCTGAGATGTCAGTGGAGTAGGAGGGTCAGCTGGGTGTTTTCCCTGCCTCTCTGAGCTAGCAGGTTTTCACCCTTGCATCTGACTCCTGAGTCTTCATTGGTAAAATCGAACATTTGATGTTTTGTTTGGTTTGGTTTGGTTTAAACAAACAAACAAAAAAGACTGCTGAAGATACCACACACTTTGATCTCAAGACATGAAGAAATCAAGGTAACTCTTACCTGGAAGTTTCCTCCCTGCCAGCTAATGTTCACATTGAGAGAAGGTGCTATGCAGGCTGCCAGAGGGGAAAGTTATCATGACTCTTACACAGCTGTGAGCCCCACTAGCCACAGAACGACAAGCCTGAAGATATTCCCACGAGTGCAATGTGGTGTAAGTGTTATGGGAGTAGCTAATTTCTGGTTGGATTTAAGACCAACTTCACCAGAGAAAACCCATTTCTGGCTCTGTAACTCTGGCCAACGACCCATGGCTGGGGAGTCCCTATTCCCTAAGGGAGAACTTACTGCTATTATTTTGCTAACTGGACATGATGCAAAACTACCTTCCAAATGCTTATCTGTGTGCCCATAGATTACCACAGTTCCCATTAAAGAAGCTTCTTTACTCAGAGTGGATGATGGTTAATACAGAGCTGGTGGGAGCTGGGAGCGGGAACAGAGCTGATAAAGGAGGCCAACCAAAGTCTCATACAATAGCCAACTTTATTCAGAGCATCAGATAATTTATACTCTGAGGGTCTGAGTAAAGTTCTCATGAGTTCAAGTTGTATACAGCCATAGGAACAAGCCACATGCAGCAAAAAAAATGTCCTTCCATAGAGGCACATAAAGGATACTATTTAACTGAATAACATTAGCAAGCAATAGTGAGTAATCTAAAGTAAACTCACTCCTATTCACCACTACACCTGGGAGGAGCATAAAGACACACTCCAAAAGCAAGCCCATGTCTTGAAAAAAATCTGCCACAAGACTCTTGTCTTGCTTTCTTGGCATTTTCTCATAAGCACTCAGAATTCTCCTCACATGACTCCGTTCTTGGGAAGTGTTCCGACAACTCAAACCGGTCATAGTGCAGAGAATAATTGTCTGTGGAGTGTTCAGCCGTAACTAGGACCACCACATGACATGTCCTTCCCTCAAGGTTCAGGGAACATTGCAGAAGGTTTGATCTTACAATAGGACAGAATTACAATTCAAAGCACAGGAAGGACTTCAGCAAAGCAGTGTCTTCTGGACTTGACAGGGCCATGGACTGATGAACTCACAGAACTCGCCTGTATAAGACCTGCACAAGATAAAGCCAGGCAGCACTCCAACATGAAGTGGGGAGGACCCCTGAGCCCACCCCCACCCCCAGCTGTTGGAAGCTGTTGGCTGCCAGAGAGTCGGTTTTCTTCAGTGATGAGGCCCCCCCAAAGGTTGACCACAATACAGCCCATGGCCCATACCCGTGCATAGACTACCGTACTAACTGTACTCAATGGAATTTTTTTAAAGACCTGGAAGTGACAGGAACATGTGAGTAAGAGATCCAGAGGCATTGGAGGAAGAGGAGAATGTGATCAGAATCCACTGTCTACATGTATGAGATTATCAAAGAATAAATTTTAAAATAATATTTTGTAAACTGTCTCTTGGACCACCAAGATGACTTAGTAGATAAAGGTGCTTGCCACCAAGCCTGAAGACCTGAGTTCAATCCCCACAACCCATATATACAACGGGAGGAGAGAAACCCACAGGTTGTTCTTGGTGCTGCCTCCTTGCTGAAAGAGAGAAATCTGTTAATAGGAATGTGAATGGTGTTTTCAGAGAGTAAAAGCAGAATTGAGTTCAATTCATCACCATGATTTTAGAGACATAGCTTTTTTGGTACTATAAAAACCACCATAATAAAAACAAAAACATGCTCATGAATGGATTTAAAAAAAAACAACTTAAAATATAGAAAAAAAACTCAAAAAAAACCTCATAATGCCCCTTTAATCCTATCATAAATATACAACTATGGTTAATGTAGCATTTATCTTTTCCAGAGATTACACATGTGAGATTTTCTTTACAGAAATGAGGCCATAGTTCACATGTTTACAAAACAATTCTTTTCATTTCAAGTCACAAAAACATCTGTGTATGTATGTACTTCCTTACATTATCCAAATGGCTGTACAGCATTTCATCAGCACTAAACAGTATCTCATTTAACCAACCTTCTATGGAAGAACAATTCTACTGTTTCAAATAATTTATTTTTGTTGTCCAAATTATATATTTAAATTTCTTATCTTAGTTCTCTAGACTTGAAATTAAACACTTAGGCTAATGAATTCTCAACTGTGGTATCTCCTTGTGACGGGGGGGGGGGGGTCAAAGGAAAATCAAGGGGCCAGAAAGACAACATTCATTCACATACATAATATAGAAAGGGAGGCAGGTCAATGACTTTTCATAAAGTCATGGATACTCTGAGTCAGATGCAGACCCCAACACACACCCAAGGCCTTCCTCTCAATTTAGAGTTTGAAAGGGAAGGAGATGAACCCTGTCAGACTGGGCAAGGTGCTGCTTCATTTATGGTGCGGAGATGGATTTAGATCGCCACATATGGCATTTCGTAGCACACGACTCCCGCCTGTGCAGACCTCTGGGTGTGATGAGATGAAGAGAGGTCAAATTGACCTCAATGATGTATCAAATTAGTAATCATAGCAATTCCAGATTGTCACCTGCTCTTTGGCAGGTTGGATATGCCACATGTAGGATTGATTATGCAAATGATTCCTGGTTAATTAAAACATCTGTTCCACATGTTACAAGCCCGGACGGTGAAGGTCTTACTGAAGGTGAGCTTCAGTTCCACATGGAGTGTGACATGGCTGCCTTGTATGGTGGTTTGCCGGCATCTCGCTCACCCTTTTCTGTCCTTCGTCTCTCATGGCCCCCATCAGGAGGCTATACTTCAGTGCACTGGACAATAAAGTGGTTTGTTGTTCATTCATAATACATACTGACATGAACTATAAAAATGAGAATAGAAACTATGGAATAACCATGAGAGATTTATCTTTTCCCTTCATAAAAGTCTGTCTCAGAAGGCCACAAAGGACAGGTAAAGAGGGCACACCAGAAATCATTCTAGGCGGCCTAAGTCGGATGCTTAAGCTTTGGCAATGCCTAGAGTTATGTCTTCATCCATTTGAGCTGCTATTACAAGACACAACACGCTGGATGATTTATAAACAAGAGAAGTTTGCTTCTCAGAGTTCTGGAAACTGGGAAGTTGAAGATTAAGGTTCCAGTGGATTTGTGCCTGCTTAGGGCTACCCTTTGCTCCCAGTATAATGCCTTGCTGCTGTATCTTGTTGAGAGACAAATGCTACCATGTTGTATGACAGAAGGAATGGAAGTTAATCCCTCAGGAAGGCATTGGTCCTCTCCCTGGGGATAAAGCTCTTATGACGTAATCACTTCTGAGCCCCTGTCTCCTCATAGTCTTTCATTGGGATGAAGTTTCTAGACAAATCTTGAAGACATCATCATTCAAACCATAGTACATATTATATTTTACTTTAGTGAGATCTATGGAAAAACTTATTTGGTTACGATGACTTCATTTTCTCCTGTTCTGGTTAGGATTACTATCGCTGGGACAAAACCATATAAGTTGGTGTGGGGGAGGGAGTCAGCTTTCACTTCCACACTGTAGTCCATCACTGAAGGAAGTCTGATCAGAAGCTCAAAAAGGGCAGGAACCTAGAAGCAAGAACTGACTCAGAGGCCACGGAGGGGCGCTGCTTACTGGCTTGCTCATCATGGCTTGCTCAGCCTGCTTTCTGATGGAACTCAGTACCACCAGCCCAGGGGATGACACCACTCACAATGGGCTGCCCCCTGCCCCTAATTAAGATTTCCTCAATTTAACTCCCTCAGTCAATAATTAAGAAAATGCCTGCACAGGGTTGCCTAGAGCCGTCTTCTCAACTAAGGCTCCCTCCTCTCAGACGACTTTAGCTTATGTCACATTGACATAAAACTATCCAGCACACCCCTCTATAGCCTTTCCTTAGTTGTATTTTAATAGAATAATAAAGTGATTCTTAAGCTTTAACTTCTCCTAAGAATCATTCAACTCTGCCAAGTATGATGGTGCATGCCTTTAATCCAAACACTAGGGAGGTAGAGATGGGCAGATCTCGGTGAGTTCAAGGCCAGCCTGATTTACATAGCAAGTTCCAGGATAGCCAAGGATACACATTAAAACCATGACTTTAAAAAATGTTTTAGGGGCTGGTGAGATGGCTCAGGGGGTAAGAGCACCCGACTGCTCTTCCGAAGGTGATAAGTTCAAATCCCAGCAACCACATGGTGGCTCACAACCATCCTTAATGAGATCTGGCGCCCTCTTCTGGAATGCCTGAAGACAGCTACAGTGTACTTACATATAATAAATAAAATTTAAAAAAAAATGTTTTAAATAAATATAAGCAAATAGGGTCAATCATCTGGGGAACTTGTTAAAAATGAAGACATTGGCATACACCAGGACTGGAGTAGGACCAAGAAACCCATATTTCCCAGTCATTCTAGACATTCAGGACCCAGTGGCCTATGGTCTGTAAAAGGAGAAATGCTTGGGAAGACATGACTAACAGCAGGGACCCTGGATTTGGATTCTTTCTCCACTACTTAGGGCTCTGAGTAGGTTATTTACTGTAAGCCCAGCTTTCTGAGTGAATCTTGGAAACATTTTGCTGAGTAAACAATCCAAAAGGACAAACCTGAGTCCCTCTGGAACCTAGAATAGGATGGTTAGATAGTGGCTCCCTGGATTTAGTGGAGGACAGAACAGAGAATTTTTAATGTTGAAAACATCCTGGAAATGGGTGGTGGGAGTTGCACAACACTGTGAATGTATTTAATATTAATAAGTTGTACACTTAGCAAATTTAGTTGTGATTATTTTACCAGAATAAAGAGATAGATATAGGCATAGAACTGAGAATAAAATTTCACTTGTAATCTACTTAGTATTTCTCTTCCCTAAAGTTCTGGTGGATATTGAACAAGATAACCTGGAAAGTAAGATAGAGACTCGAGACCAAGCAAGATGTGCTCACTAATGCAATCATGGCAAATCTGTTATAGAGGTAACTAACTGCTTTCTGCTTGAATTTGCTGCCTATTCCACAGGAAGGAGGGGACTCACATCTGGAACTATAACCTGGCCAGAGACCCATGGATGGGAAGGACAAGGGTCCTATTGGGAAAGCTGCTGGGCTTGCTTGCTAAATGTACATGATGTGTTTGGCAACTTCCCTTCTAGATTACAATGTTTGTGTCTACGGACAAGTACTACTGTCGGCCTTGGTCAAAAATGTTCCTTGGTCAGTGGTGACTATAGCGACTTGTAACTGGTCAAAGTACTAAGAATGAACAACTGTTGGATGTCCGGGCATAGCTGGGACACCTATGTGTCTCCCTCCACAGCTCAGCAAACATCACAGAAGCTATAGCAGGAAGACTGTAAGAGCTGAAGGGAGTGAGGAGGCTATTCAATGTGGAATGACGTTCAGGAGTGACGGGGCAGTTGGACTACTGGAAGCACAAGATCGGCATAAGACTGGACATGTCAACACCCTGTCCTGGAAGGGAGAGTGCTTCGTGAGGCCTCACCCTTCCCTGAGGAGTCAACTGCAGTAAAAGGTTGATGGGAAGGGAGAGTCATGTCCTTCAGTAGTCTAGTCACTGGCATGGTACCTACGCTCCTGGAAAATACCCCTTATTCAAGATCCCATAGCAGCCCTAATGAAGCTTCCTGGGTCATGAGGAGGAGAGGGAGGAGGGGGAAGGAGGAGAGGGAGGAGGAAGAGGAAGAGGAGGAGGGAGGGAAATAACAGGAGGGGGAAGAGGGGGGAGGAGGGGAGGGAGGAGGGAGTGGGAGGAGAGGCCAGGAGGAAGAGAAAGAGTGTGAAAGGGAGAAGGAGACATGAAAACAGAAGGAGGACTATTGAGAAGAGAAGGGGATGAGCAAGAGTGAAGGTGACCAAGTGTTGAACATGATTAAAATGTCTTGTATTTACACCTATGTGTAAAAATGTCACAATGAAACCTGTGTAGTCGATATATGCTAGCTAAAAAACATTTAAAAATAAGACCTGCAAGGATTAAACATTCGGTGACTGCTAGCTCCCACCCAAGAACTGTGACAATCTTTTCCCAAGTGATCTTAGAAAGTGGGTGACTATCTGCCTTAACAGGTCAGACTGGAGCCTGACCAGAGTAAAGGCTTCTTTTGTTTGCTTTGTTTTGTATTTTGAGACAGGATCTATCTCTCTCTCTCTCTCTCTCTCTCTCTCTCTCTCTCTCTCTCTCTCTCTCTCTCTCTCTCTCTCTCCTAGAACTCATTAGGTAGCCTAGGTGGACCTCAAACTCACAGATACCTGTCTTCCTCCCACTCCAGAGTGCTGGGATTAACCCATGAGCCATCAGCCCCAGCTAGAGACTTCAGAGAAGAGCAGTTACTTCTGCTCCCCACCCACCCCCCAATTCTAAAACTGCTTCTGTTAAAAAACAAAACAACAACAAACAAACAGCCTGTCTTCCTCTTTAGCATTCTCCACTGCTCTGCAGCTCCTGACATCAGTGGAGACCACTCAAGAGAACACACCGAGATGGAATCCCACTTAGCAACTTGTAATAATGAAGGGGCTTGGGCGGCCTCGCCCTGGGGATCCAGCCAGGTGCCTCACCTGGCTTCTCCAAGGCCCTGCAGTAGTTCTGTCACCGGCTTCTCTGAATCATTCCAACTGTACACAGAGCTTAGCACGGGGCCTGCTTTTATGCAAGTATATCCTTAAACACCTGTATTTTAAAAACAAGAAGGGGGAGGAAGGGAAGGGAAGGGAAGGGAAGGGAAGGGAAGGGAAGGGAAGGGAAGGGACCCACAGTTGCAAAAAGCAAGGACAAACATTATTCCACTCAATTAAATTTAATTACAGAAGTCCCTCTTTGTTTTCCATGGGATTTATTTCTGAATTGATAAAGTGAGCCTCATTTGGGTTTGTAATTACTTTTGGCTCCCACTGGTACTAAGCTTCTTTGTTCCATTTTAAATGTTACAAGGGCTTATTAGAAGCTTTTCTTCTCTTGGTTTCCTGTCTTTAATCTTCCTCCGCAAAGTCAAGCAGAAAAAAAATACTGTAAGTCTGGTTTCATTTGCTTATTTTGTTTTAATGTTGATGAACGCAGAGATGGTTCTCCTTTGGGAAGGGGAACATGGACCCTTCCATCCATGGCTGGGGAAGAGCCCTGAGCAGCATTTTCTTATCTTAGCTGGAGTTCTGTTGTATTCTCCGCTGCTTTTGGCTGGTTGTTTTGCTTTGCTTTTTAACACAGGTCTTGGTCTGTTGCCCAGGCTGGACTTGAACTCACAGCAATCCTTCTGCCTCAAGCTCCCCAATGTTGGAGTTTGAGGTGTGACCCACCACCACTGACAGCTATTCTTTCTTTTGCCATGTTGCTATAAGAGCGTAAAAACCATCTGCGTCAATGCCCAGGGGAAGCTTGGCAAAGTACTTACCTCTCAAATTAATCACCTTATCTTAGACTGTATCCGTGGAACAGTTTACCAACTTCAGCTCTGTATAGAAGCCAAATGATCAACGAGATGGGTCTCATATTGTTTCAGTGGCGAGCCAAACAAGAGGAGCTAGCGGTAAATGTTTGAATTTACATCTTATTTACATTTTATGAATTTACATTTTGAAAATGAAGACACAACACAACTGACCTCTACAAGCAGCCGACTTCCTGAGGACCTGTGTCTCCTTTCATCTGTGTCTGTGACTGGGTGTGTAATGTGTCACAGTTAATATTCTGTGGCTTAATAACATGTAAGAGGTGGGGGAGTAATGTTTCAGCACTCGAGGGAGGAAGAGGAAATAGGATCCTGAGCTTGAGGCCAGCTTGGGTTGTACAGTAAGGATTTGGAGGAGGGGAGGGAGGAGGGGATGGAAGGAGGAAGGGAGGGAGGGAGGGAGGGAGAGAGGGAGGGAAGAAGAAAGGGTAGAGGGAGGGAAGGCAGAAAAGGGAGGGAAGGAAGGGAGGGAGGAAGGGAAGAAAAAGGTCCTTTCCCATAAGATGACTTCAGCTTATCATCTAGTCTTGCTTCGTCTGCTATTCTGAGAATCCCACCCATGGCCACAAGCATACTGAGCGTACCCACCCACTTCCACAGAGCTGTGCCCACCCACCCACATCCACAGAGCTGTGCCCACCCTCCATTGTCTCTGCAAGAAGCAAAGCTGCAAGCTGACTGTTGTCGTGTTCGTATTCTTGTTACTAGCCAGACCACGGGCTTCACCTCCAAAAGATTCAACGTTCTGAAGTTAAAGGCTTAGCCCAGTGGTTAGAGCAGTTACTGAGCAAGCTCCAAGTCTTAGGCTCAATCCCTAGAACTTCAAACAAAATAAAACCCAGACTTCAAAATAACCCCTAACCCTATCCCTGAGCCACAAGTGCATAGCTATACAACCCTATCCCTGAGCCACAAGTGCATAGCTATACAACCCTATCCCTGAGCCACAAGTGCATAGCTATACAACCCTATCCCTGAGCCACAAGTGCATAGCTATACAACCCTATCCCTGAGCCACAAGTGCATAGCTATACAACCCTATCCCTGAGCCACAAGTGCATAGCTATACAAAACATGGACCTAAGCCACACAAGTGTGTCAGCTGCAGACTGAACAATGGAGGTCCCATATGCCTACCTACATGCCTAGTAATATAAAGTCTGTTCATGTAAGTAGATCGTGTGATGTCCACACAATGATGAACGTCATCACACGACACATTTCTCAGAACATCCCATCATTACCGTACATGCAAAAATAGGTCCATGTGTCAAAAAAAAAAAAAAAAAAAAAGACTGCAAAAATATAACCAGCAGCAGTTGAATTACCCATTCAATTGTGTCCCTACTTAGGATAATTTTTTAAAGTATGTTTATTTTTAAAATAATGAGAGAGTGCCTCTCCCTTCAATTAATGTGCTAAGCAGAAAACACATTACCAGGATTGAATCTATAGCTGTTTCTCTATAACAGATGGCAAAGGATCATCCGAGAGTCCCAGATGAGTCCACTTAAGATCGCCAGTGGCTTTCTTTGTTTTTTGGGCGTTCTGTAAGTATGCAGGCATATTCCCAACCCTTCTGCCTCAGGTCTTCCTCAGAGAATGAACAGGATCTGTTCTAACTCTCCTGAGTTACTCTCCAGATGATTTCTTGTCAATTTCCCCCCCAAAAGTAAGATGGGCTGTATTTTAAAAATATTCTCAAACCATCTCCCAGATGGGTGATAGAACAGGAAATGATAGGACCATAATCACCCCGAACTCCTCTTTATTCTACACTCCAGACAGAATGGTCAGTTTCTCCAAAACACCAGCACTGAGTCATACGCAGAGATCAATAGAAAAGGCATACGCAGAGATCAATAGAAAAGGCATACGCAGAGATCAATAGAAAAGGCATACGCAGAGATCAATAGAAAAGGCTCCGTGGCATTAAACAGACCCTCAAGCTGAAGGTGAAATAGCCCCAGGTGACCAACTAATGGAGATTTCAGACGTGGAAACAGGTGTCTCGGCCGGGCATGGAGCTCATGAAGAACTTCCAGTCACAGCCTTAACAGGACAGATCCGTCCTATGATCATCTACCCCAGCCGCTGACCCTGTTCCGTGACCCCTAAACTCACATAATGAGATTCATGTGTCTTTCCATAGAAATGAGACAGAATGTATTATAAAAAGCTTTGGGCATGTTCACCAAAAGACTATTCATGAGACTTACTAAATCAGTTAAAGAAGACTTTACTCAATGAGCACGGGGCTCTGGAATAAGGAGATCCCAAGTTCAAGCTCAACTCTGAACACAGCCAAGAAAAGTGGGAGGTCTATATAACCCAGGATAGCCCATGGGGAAGTAGGGGTCCTTCAGTGAAGCAGAATAGGATATTATTAATCAATGAGATGGGACAGTCTGGTTAGCTTGCTCTAAAGGGAGCCTTGCTAAAGACAGACCAGACAATCAGATATGCATGTATCGTCACCCTCCTCTCTGCTTTGTAAAAACACAGGGTGTCAATTTTGAAGCCACATTATAAAAATCAAACTCTCCCACCTTTGCCCAGGCTGTTTAGCTAGGTCAGTCATTCTCAGCCTTCCTAATGCTGTGACCCTTTAATACATACAGTTCCTCATGTTGTGGTGACCCCAACCATAAAATTATTTTTGTTGCTACTTTGTAACTGTCATTTTGCTACTGTTGTGAATTATAATGTAAAATCTGTGATTTCAGATGGTCTCAGGTGGCCTCTATGGGAGGGAGTCGAGACCCACAGGTTGAGAACCCCTTACTTATAACCTTTTTGGTCCACATTCTGGGCCCTGCAATTTTTCTCTTCGCCTCACCCATCAACAGGTTGACTGTTCTGCCCTCTTCCCGCTGTGGCTGCAGCTTTAACAGTGCAGGTGACAGAAGCCAGCTAGCCAGGCAACACTAACACAGAAGAGGGACACAGAGAATGCACAGACTCAGACAGCCCCATCTGGATGTCAGCAGAGTGGTCCAACTCTGAAATCTTAGTCTTTTTTTTTTTAAAGCAAATTATTGATAACCGATTGTGATCCTTATTTCTTTTGCAATTAGGTCCTTTTGGGACTGTACTGGCTGGTTTTGTGAGCCAACTTGACACAGGCTGGAGTTATCATAGAGAAAGGAGCTTTAGTTGGGGAAGTGCCTCCATGAGATCTAGCTGTGGGGCATTTTCTCAATTAGTGATCAAGGGGGGAGGGCCCCTTGTGAGAATAGGTACCATCTCTGGGCTGGTAGTCCTGGGTTCTATAAGAAAGCAAGTTGAGCAAGCCAGGAGAAATAAGCCAGTAAGTAACATCCCTCCATGGCTTCTGCATCAGCTCCTGCTTCCTGACCTGCTTGAGTTCCAGTCCTGACTTCCTTCAGTGATGAATAGCAATGTGGAAGTGTAAGCTGAATAAGCCCTTTCCTCCCCAACTTGCATCTTGGTCATGATGTTTGTGCAGGAATAGAAAACCTGACTAAGACAGAGACCTGGATAAAATATTAAGGCCTGGATGAAATAGTAAGGCCTAGATAATTGTTACCTAGCTTGCCATTATAAGGAAACTTTTTCATATGTTTTTGCTATTATTAAAAAACTTTCTAATGCCAAGATAGACTACATATTTTGTTATGTTTTGTGTCCTTGGAAACCAATCACCATAGAAGTCAGTAGAACTGTTTTGTATAGTTACCCACAATAAGCTTGGGCCAGCACTAACCACCCAGCAACACTTCCTGCACCTGTGTATAAGCTTTTATGGTATAAGCTGCCCCTAGGATGGACCCCAGCATAAAGAGACCTGCACTAACATAAGAACCTATTTGGAATAAGATTTCCATTTTGAGTAATAGTCTAGTAAAGTTTATGTTTCCAAGACCTCCCTGAGAACTTACCTCCGACTTGGCAGAAAGAGACATGTGGGTAACTGACATCTTAACTTCCCAACTAGCAAGTTACGACATGAATGTCAGACAAATCCCATCCTGGTAGACAAGTTAGGACATAAATACTAGACAAGGCAAGTCCCCTGCCACAGTTGGATACCCAACCAATGGGAGCAGGAAAAGTATACAACAAAGACATGTTCCTAAGGAAGTCCCCTATCCCTAGATTCTGATTGGTGAAATAACTTGGCCCAGATGTTTGTGGATTTGGGGCTTAAAACTCCTGTAGAATCTTTATTCAGGATGATGGCTCAGTTCCCGAATCTGGACTATGGCCCTGTCAACCAGTCCTGGGGCACATGCTCTATAAACTATCCCTGTCTGACTGAGATCGGTGCATGCACTTGTGCAATTCCTGGACCCCAGCAGACCCCAAATCTCTAATATAGAGGACTCCTGTGTAACAAAGACCATGAACTTGACTCTGTTTCAAAGCAGAAGCAGCTCTGACTTGGGTCCTTGAAGTCACACAGGTAGTGAGGGCCCAAGAGGTGTGTGCTCAGGGCCAGTGGGTACACCGGCCACATCCCTCCTCACCCCCACCTCAGGTCTTCAGAGAATTCAGATCTCAGGGTGAAGTTGGCCCTCTCATATATTACGTATAAGACCCCGGGAAATTTGCTCAAGTAACTATTTGGACCTCAGTTTGCTTGTGTGTGAAATGGGGACATTAGTTCTTTTCTCTTAGGTTTATTGAGAAGATCCTGTGTCATGATACAGTTCAAATTCAGCCTAGATAAGGCCTAAATATGGATACCAGAAATCTAATTATGGATTAGATAATTAAAAAATCTAATTTATGGATACCAGAAATCTAAAGATAAAACCTGCAAATCAAACTAAGAGTTACTGGGGAAAGAGTCCTTTAGATAAAGGGTCAGAAGTGCTTCTCTGAATGAAGATGAGAACAAGCCAACCATATGCAGCCTGGGGCACAGGGAGGGCACAACCTGGCACTCCCCACAGACATAGAGACACCTGGAAAAGGGACGGTGTCTGCAGTGTGGTGGGGTTTGGAGCCTGTGTGAGTGGAGAGGAGAGGTGAGGCTTTGAGAGGACGAGAACAAATCTCCTAAGCACAAGAGAAAGTGGAATGAGTCCACGGTAGCAGGACAGAGAGGTGAGGGCATGACAGAAGCCAGCTTACCCTGCTGCTCCTGGGTGAGAAGAGAGGGGCTGCAGTTCCCACCGGGGAACGCCTGCCTCGACCTTCAGCACAGAAGCCCTGGTTAGACCTACCGCAAAGGCAGAGAGAGAATAAAACGTCCCCTGCCAGTCACCTCTGCCTCCTGGTGTTCACGAGGCAGTGTGATCTCCAGCTGTACAGTGACAAGTTGGCATGCACGGCTGACAGAAGATGGCGACGACGGAGCTAATGGCGTGGCACCTTTATGTTGGTGCTGATGGTGATGGTGATGACGATGACAGG
Organism: Mus minutoides; assembly: GCA_902729485.2. NCBI lineage: Eukaryota > Metazoa > Chordata > Mammalia > Rodentia > Muridae > Mus > Mus minutoides. The sequence goes on from LR749636.1 coordinate 1,016,891, forward strand.
AAAGCTGGGAAGGGTCCTAGAAATGACAGACCTCCTGATGGCATCAGCCATACAAAAGCAGAGCGTCTGGTGGCTTAAGGATGCTCAGGGTTGCCTGATGCCGATGGCAGGGACAACAGTAGGGCCGCTGAGAATGGCCACACTCGGACTTCGCTGCCCTGTACGCCGTAATGGCTGAATCCCCAGTCCCCCGACTGTCCAGAATGCCTCCCTTCACACCAACTCTGAGTCCATTCAAACTTGGAGTGGCCAAAAGGAACTGCGGGTTCTGGAGCCAGCCAGTTCCCAGATCATGGAGGATGGAAGGGGGACCGACAGCAGTAGGAGTGGGAGCCAGCGGAGGGAGCCGAGGCAGAAAGACCCGGCCAGAGGCAGGAGGCAAAGAGAAATTGCAAGTCCGGAGCCTTCCACACATGATTGATAGAGAAGCAAAGGATTCTCACCCCTGGCTGTGGCCCCCTTATTCCTGGTTGGTCGTCTCCTAATTCCCTCTCCTTCCCATTCCTGTCAGTTTTAACAATCTCTTCTCCCACCATGAAACAGAATTGAAGGGGTCCTTCGCTCCCCCTTCCCCTTATGGTCTTGATGAATAAATATATTTACATGGGAAGACTTAAGAAAAATAGACGTTCCGTTCTCTCCCTTGATATCCTGCCCACCTTGTCTCCCCAAACCCCAGAGTTAAAACTTGGGACTCCCTCCATCTCCAAGATATATATAATACTATATAGGCATAGTCCTTTAGTCCTTTAATTGCATATACTTATGTTTGCTGTATATCTGCTTTAAATTTTATTTAATCTTTTGTTTGTTTGTTTATAAAGTTACTTGGGGAGGAGATTCGTTTTGTTTTAAAATATTACAAACAAAACAAAAATAAATATTAGAACTAATTTCTACAATAAAAATTGAGTAAATGCAGTACATCCATTAAAAAGCTAATCAGGTATATACATGTATTATTATACACATATCTACTTATACATGCATGTATATGTTTGTGTTTATATGTCTTAGGATTTCTATTGCTGCAACGAAGCACCATGATCAAAAGCAAGTTGGGGAGGGAAGGTTTGTTTGGCTCACACTTCCACATCAGTGTTTATCACTGAAGGGAGTCAGGACAGGAACTCAAGCACGGCAGGAACCTGGAGGCAGGAGCTGATGCAGAGGCCATGGAGGGGTGTTCCCTGGCTTGTTCAGTTTGCCTTCTTACAGAATCCAGGACTACCAGCCTAGGGATGGCACTATCCATACTCAGCTAGGCCCGCCCACATCATTTATTAATTAAGAAAATGCCTTACAGGCTTGCCTACATCTAGATCTTAATTGAGATTCCCTCCTTTTAGATGATTTTAGCTTGTACCAAGTTGACATAAAAATAATCCAGCACAATATGTGTGTGTGTATAGTGTGTGTGTAGGGTGTGTGGTGTGTGTGTGTTTATGAGTGTGTGTGTGTTATGTGTGTAGTGTGTGTGTGTGTGTGTGGTGTGTGTATGTATGCATGTGGGTGTGGTATATGTGTATAGTGTGTGTGTAGTGTGTGGAGGTGTAGTGTGTAGTGTGGTGTGTGTGTGGTATGTGTATAGATGTGTGTGTAGTGTGTGTGTGGTGTGTGTATGTGTATGTACACGTGTGTGTGTGTGTGTATGTGTGTGTGTGAGTTTGTGGTGTGGATATGGGAGTGTTTACTAAGCTGAAATATATAGAGTACAAACGTACTTGGCGGCAACTTAGTTTTTATAAAGTATAGACATAGACCCATGTGCTGAGAACACTCTGTGGAAATGGTAGCAGAGTGGATGCCAGGTGACACCTGCTAATCATAAAAGATTCCCCTTCCTTGTGAAAATTGTGGATTCCAAGATAAGCTCAGAGCCTGGTTCGCTTCACACCACTTGCTTCACATGCTCTCTAGCTTTGTTCCTCCATCTCTCTGAGATCTCTCCTTGCTGAACAACAGAAGCTCTCAAGCCTTGCTGTCAGCTCTGCCCCCTCCAGCCACTGCTTAGCAGCCAGTGCTATTCCTGTCAGAGCCCCTCCTGCAGGCACAGGAGGTTCCTGACATCACAGACCCACACAGTCAAAGACACCCAGGCAGCTGCTTGTGGATGGTAACACTTAAATTGGACACATTCATGTTAAGTCCGTGCCCTCATGCTGTCTTTAGGCTACATTTAGCATACAGCGTATTCCAAGGCAGTTGGATATGCAGCCTTTCCTGGGAGCTGGTGGGCATTTCTGGAACCTAGGTACATCCCAGTGTACTGCACTGTCTTACTGTGCTGGACCCGGAGGCATGGTGGAAAAGAGGTCTTACTTAAAGTAGATTTGATATTTTTTTTCTCCTCTGTTTTCCTGATTTTTGTTGAGACAGGGGCTTACTATGTAGCCTTAGCTGGCCCTTGAGCTTGCTATGTAGATCTTTAAGAGGCAGAGGCAGGTGGATCTCTGTGAATTTGAGGACAACCTGATCTATAGAGTAAGTCCCAGGAGAGCCAGGGCTATGTAGAAAGATGTTGCCTCAAAAAGCAAACAAAACAAACAACCTACTGTCTGAGACAGGCATGGGGTGTGCACCTTTAAATTCAGCACTGGGAGGAAGAGGGGAGCTTGAGGTCAGACTGGTCTATATGGTGACGTCTAGGCCAGCCAGAGGTACACAGTGAGACAATGTCTCAAAAACAAGCAAAACTCCTGTGTCTAGAGACTGGAGATGACTCAAGAGGGTGAGAGCATTTGCTGCTCTGCACAGGACCTGAGTTTGCTTCTTGGCACCCACATCAGATAGTTCTTAAGCAGGTAGTTCCAGCTCCATGGGATCTGATGCCCTCTTCTGGCCTCTGAGGGCATTACACTCATGCACGCATAGTCTCTCACACATACACACTCACGTATACGTAACTAAAATTATTAATAAAGAAATAAACATATCTACACAGCAACATGTGTATGTTTCCAGTGGCTTTATTTGAACACTTGGGCACAGCCAAGACATCAATCAGTAGATGCCCAGATAAACTATAACACACCCAGACAGCAGACAATGGAATTCAGCACTAAAAAACAGTGAACTACCAAGGTATGAGAAGTCGTCGAAGTCATAGAAATGGATGTTGCTAAGTAAAATAAACCTGTCCACAAAAGCCACATACTTCATAATCTCAAATAAATGTCATTTTGGGGGGAAAATTGAGATAACAGGACCTCACATGTGCTAGAAAAGTACTCTGCCACAAAGATATGTACCCACCCAGCCTCTCCCCCTTTTCACTGAGACAGTGTCACCACACTGCCTAGGCTGGCCTCAAACTTGGCATCCTCCTGCCTTAGCCTCATGAATACCTGGGAGTACAGACCTGTGCCACTAAGACTGCTGGCATAAAGTTTGAAGATATCAAAAAGAATTGTAAAAAAACATATGCTATGACATAAAGGCCAGTTTTAAATCTTAGTCCTATAGAAAGTTCCTTGAAGACTGACAAATGCTTGTTTATGGTTGGTCGTCAGAGCACTGCTCCTAAGAGTAAAGAGCAAGGGGTAAGCTAAGTGATGACCACCAAGAAGCTGGACTGTGACATGATGGAAATACCTGGTACTGATACCTCAAGAGTCAACTTCAGCATCAGTCTTCAGCCATTGGTGGTTTGGGGTCAGATAACTGCTCCAGTACACGGTTGAACCCTCAGAACTACCCAGAGTTGTGGAATTGTGTAGTCAGCTCTTTCTTTGTTTAAGATTTATTTATTTTATGCATATGCATGCTCTATATGTATGGACACTTCTGTCTTAGTTAGAGTTTTACTGCTGTGAACAGACACCATGACCAAGGCAGCTCTTATAAAGGATAACATTGAATTGGGACTGGCTTACAGGTTCTGAGGTTCAGTCCATTATCAATCATCAAGGCATGGCAGCATCCAGGCAGGCATGGGACTGGAGGAGCTGACAGACCCACCTCATTCCAAAGGCAGCTAGCAGAAGAATGGCTTCCAGGCTACTAGGAAGAGAGTCTTAAAGCCCACACCCATAGTGACACACCTACTCCAACAGGGCCACACCTTCTAATAGTGCCACTCTTTGGACCAAGCATATATGAACCATTACAAGATGCATGCCAGAAGAGGGCATCTGATACCATTACAAATGGTCGTGAGCATCATGAATTGCTGTGGCTTGAACTTAGGAATTCTGGAAGGACAGACATTGCTCTTAAATGCTAAGCCATCTCTCCAACCCCACCATCCCTTTCTCATGCTGCCTAATATCAGTAAACCAACACAGCTTGGTACTCAGAATCATTCTGACTGTGAACAGTGTAGAGAAGCTGCTAATTAACATTAATGCCGAGTAAACTAGAGGGATGGATCAGTGGTTAATAGCACCCAGAGCTCTTGCAGAGGACCTGGATTCAATTCCCGACACCCACATGGTTGATCTAACCACCTGTAACTCCAGTTCCAGGGACCCAATGACTTTTCTGACCTCCAGAGATTGCCATGTGCACATACATACATACACACATACACCCTCAGGCACCCATAAACACACATAAAATAAATAAAGTAAGGCTGGGAATTCATGTATGTTATATTTTGAAATTCTACTAATAGTTGAATTACATATATAAACTTCTCATATGAAATTGTAAGAAATACTAATTTAAGAGTCTCCTTTTTCCAATGTAATGACCCTTTAAATCTCTGTGTATGTGGGGAGTGGGAGTGTGAATATGGACATTCAACATGGCATGGCATTTGTGTGCTGTCAGAGGACAACCCTGGGTATTAGTCCTTGCTATCTTCTTTGATTGAGACAGGGTCTCTTTGGTTTGTTACTGCAAACACCAGAATATCTGTCCTGTGAGCTCCTTGAGTTTCAACCCCCATCTTACTATAGAAGCACTATGGGTACAGCTGTACATTACTAAGTCCAGATTTCTGTGGGCTCTGGGGATGCGAACTCAGGTCCTCACACATGGCAGGCATTTTAGCTACTGATCACTCTCAAAAGCCCCTAACTGTGTGTGTGTGTGTGTGTGTGTATGCGTATGTGTGTATGTATATGAATATGTATAAACTTTTCTTTTAGGAGTTCTTGAACTACATCCCACAAGTTTTGATCTGATGTACTTCCAATATGTTCAATGTGTATTCAATATTTTCCTTAAGATTTCCCTTTAAAACTCACACTGCAGTACTCTAAAAAAATATCTTTGCATTTAAGTAGCAGCGTGCGGTGAGTATACATGCTGGCCTCTGCCATCTGAGCTATCTTGCCAGCTCTTGAGCTACAGTATTTCTTTTAGCCAAATTGAGATCGTATCAAAATCTAACTATTTAGAGTTCATATTAGGGATGGCAAAATGTCTCTGGAGCAAGCCTGATGATCTGAGTTTGATTCCAGCATCCGCATAAAAGGGAGAACCGACACCTGCACGTTGTCCTCTGAGCTACACACGTACACCCGCATGTATGTGCTCGTGCACACACGCAAACATGAAGTTTGAAAAACCCACTTAAATAGTGAATGGCTTCCATCAATGAGATCAGTGCCTGACTGAGAGGTCTCTAGGAAAGTCAGATGCTCCAGTTTTAGGGCACATGAACATCTCTTCATCTTCCCTGGCTGTGGAAAGAACCTGACAGTCTGCCTTTCTGTAAACTTATAGGTATTGCTAATAGAAACAGTCCAGACTGTAAAATAAATGGGGAGACGTTTGGATGGCAGCATAGAGGAGTGGTTTAGGAATGCGGAAACAGTTCTTGCTCAGTCATATTTCCTTTGGAGGAAATCAGACAACGTAAGGAGATTGGGGAGGAGAACGCCAGGGCTAAGGTGGAAGTGGGGGACACTAGCACATTAGGGATAAATGTAGCCTTAGGCTAGAGAGGCAAGACTGTTAGAGAGCAAGGCTTGGAGGTGGGACAATGCAGTCACTAGACAACTTGATGTCCAAGTGCATTTACTACAAAGTGTCTAGTAGATAAGCCCTTATTATTTTTTATTTGTGTGTGTGTGTGCGTGCGCGCGCGTGCGTGCAAGCCACATACTTATGGGTGCCCATGGAAGCCAGAAGAGTGTGTCAGATCCCTGGAGCTGAGTGGTAGGCAGTGTGAGCCACTTAGCATGGGTCCTGGAAACCAAACCTAGGTCCTCAGGAAGAGCATAAAGCACTCGTAAACACTGAGCCATCATCTTTCAGCCCTTGAAGTGGGTTTTAACACTGGCTGAAAATCCAACTGCCTGCTGATGCCTAGGCCCTACTGAAGTAAGTTAGAATATTGGGGCAGGGCACTGAGGCACATCAGCAATCCATCTGTCTGTCTGACTGTCTGTCTGTCTATCATCTATCTGTCATCTATTTACCTTTTGCTTTTATTTTTGAAACAACAACAACAAGAAAATGATTCTCCTGCCTCAGGCTCCCTATTGCTGTTCTTACATGTGTGAGCCACTATGCCTGGCTCAGAGATTTATATTCCAAAGTAGTATAAAGGACTCTATGCCTCTGCTGCAAATATTTAAACCTTTTAAGAAGGCCATTTAAAAGCAAATTGCAAATAGCACCTGTTACCTAACTCATGCCTGCCTACACCCTAGACCCTTGGATACCCTAGAACGGGCACACTCTCAAACCATCCCTGCTAACCCAAGCCCACTGCCTTCTCTGTTGGTCATTCTTTAATAACACTCCGCATGTTTTCCATATCAAACACATGGCTCACATCTCTGCCCCTGGAAAGCCTTTCTTGACCCCCGTCCCCAGCGTTCTAGCACAGCCTTTCAAAACCAGAGCTCCAGATAAACCGGACTCGGGCTGTTATCTCCTATAAACTGCCCTGGGTAACGACCTCAGCAGATAACGAAAAGCAGCAGACACCCATCAGAGACAGCTCCTGGATGTGTTTAAACTTCAAGTTTATTGAAAGAAAGAAAGAAAGAAAGAAAGAAAGAAAGAAAGAAAGAAAGAAAGAAAGAAAGAAAGAAAGATGAATGTCGTAGACATAGGCACTAAGTAATTTTGTCTCCTACAAAATTATATTTGTGTAGCCAACCAAAGGGTTGTGGCATAGGAAAGAAAAAGAAGGCTTGTTTGCTTGAGAGGGACTTTTGGTACACTGTGCGATTCTTACTCATTTGAAACATAAATTGCTTCTCCCTTCTTTTGATTGATTCTCAGAAACACCATGACATGAACATTGTTTTCCCATTTCCGCCACTGTTTGGAGAACATCCTTCTAAGAATAGAGCGTCGAGCAAGTGCCGGGTTTACTTTTCATGATTCAGCGAGCTACTTCAGGACATGTAAAGTTCAGATAAAATTGAAATGGAATCCTCATGCCTTCGTGGGCACCGCAAAATAACCTCCAGTGTATAAAGTGTCTGCCTTCAATTTTTTAAAAAAAAAAAAAAAAGAAAAAAAAGACTAAGAAAAGAACCTACATACCGCCACACGCATGCTCAGCTCTGCTCACTTCCTTGTATCCCTTTGGAAGACAGAGGTAAGTGAACTGCAGAGCGCAGATCTCTTCTCTGGAGTCCTTTGCCCTCCTGCTAAAATCTCCCCAAACTCTTACTTAAAACTGATTTGAAGGAAACAAAACCAAAACATGGCAGATCTCCGATCTAGAACATCACTGGCTGGCAAGTTCCTTCGTGGGTTTTAATCACAGAAATACATATTGAGAACCTACTTGTGGGCCAGAGACTGAGAGCATTTCCTAATCCAAATCGGCCTTCTCGGCAGCACTGACCTCATGATGATCTCTGCCTTGCTACTCTCACCACTCACCCTGCCTTCTCTTCTTGCTCCTCTCCTCTGAGATCGCACTGTTTTTTCTCTAAAGGCTTCCCTTTGATATCTGTCAAGGCACCACACCCTCCTGGCTCTCCTCCTGTCTCCCTGTGAGGTGAGAGCTGCGTCCAACACAGACAACCCCTTCCTCAGACATGGTTCTCCACTGTCCTTCAAGGCCAGATGGGCACTCCACTTCAAGCCTCATGTGGACATTCCAATGGAAAGAAAATGAGCCGGGCAGTGATGGCGCATGCCTTTAGTCCCAGCACTTGGGAGGCAGAGGCAGGCAGATTTCTGAGTTCGAGGCCAGCCTGGTCTACAGAGTGAGTTCCAGGACAGCCAGGACTACACAGAGAAACCCTGTCTCAGAAAGAGGAAGAAGAAGAAGGAGAAGGAGAAGGAGAAGGAGAAGGAGAAGGAGAAGGAGAAGGAGAAGAAGAAGAAGAAGAAGAAGAAGAAGAAGAAGAAGAAGAAGAAGAAGAAGAAGAAGAAGAAAGAAGAAGTAACAACAGGTGGAAGGAGGAAGGCATAACGCCTCTAACAGAGTCAGCAAACCATTCCCAGAGATTCCTGCCAGACTCTGCTTCCCTTATCCAGGTTGCCTGGTAGGGCCAGCTCCCCAAGCTGTACAACGTATTCGAAAATAAAGTATTTTAGCTGGTTCCATACAGCCTGCATAAACACAGTTCTGTTGTGTGGAGAAAGGCAGACTGTGTATCAGGCCAACAGCAATCTGCCCCGTGACCCTTCCTCTTATAAGTGGCTAAATTTGTGGGTGCTCTCTATTTGACAAATAAGTCATACCATTTTAAATGATGTGGAAAAGTTTTAAAGAGGGCCTAAGGCCTGGAATAAATAATTGTGTGACGTCAGTACATCAAGGTTAACATAACTTATTGCTAATAAGTGTACATCTATAGCATATGTAAGTCATATAAATGGTAAGGATGTAGCCCCACAGAAGGTACAAACTTTGGATCTGTTTCTGCCATCTGCTAGCGTACTAGCCATCTTTATTTGCCTTTCTTCTTCAGTTGCTCTACAAAGTAATCGTTACAAGCAACCGTCAGAGCTGCCACCATGACCACAAACTCATTAAAATCCACTTCGTTGTCCTTATTGGCGTCCAGGTCCTGCATTATCTTATCCACCAACTGGGGATCCTTTTGGCACTAAAAAGAAAAAGAAAGTTTCTAACTTGGAGGCCTGGAGGGTCATGACAACTGAAGTCACATCTTCCTTCTGTTTGCATGCAAGTTTTCATTCTCCTACAGACAATTCCCAAAGTCTATTTACAAGACGATCTGAGCCAGCCTATAGTTTTAACCCCTGCCTCAAGACCACAGAAACCAGCTCAGCCCCACAGGGCCAGCAAAGCAAAGGAAACAGATTCAAGTGAATTATGGATGCTGGAAATGCATTTACTGGAGACTACAGGCAAAAGACCAGGACACTGGGAGACAGTGCAGTGAGACAGGCAGAGGACCAGGACGCCTCAGGATAGTTGGGTGACATATAAACAAAAGCTTCAAAGTCAAAGGGGACAATGAGTGGCCCTGCCCTCTACCATCAGTAGGCTTTGGAGCAATCATGTAACATTTCAGAATTCCCTAATTTATCCTATAGAAAGAATAGTCTTTGCCAACATGGTATGGAGATGCTCTAACTCATTTGAAGGTGCTTAGCACCAAGTTTGCTGGATAAGGCTAGTACAAGCACTGGACACCTGAATAAATCTGAATTTCAGATTAAACAACGTGCATTTTTCACTAAGTGTGACTCACGTATTATACGGGGTACAAACTATTTTATCTCATAACCGCACTTAGGACAGTGTCTGAAACAGAAAAAGAAGTATCCAGGAGCCATTTTCCTTACTGCTATGGTTAGGTTCTCCAAGTGTTGACAATTACATTGAGGGTTTTTGTTTTTGTTTTTGTTTTTATCCAACATTCAATAAAAGATGTGACTAGTCATACCCAGGGCTATCATTATAATTAATAATGGCTAGCTATACCTGGAGCTTTAGACAGTGGGAAGGAAAATGGCTCCTGCCAGTGTACGCAGAAAATAAGATCTCCAGGATTTACTCCCTCAGCACTTAGGGTCTTGAGGCAAATGATGGACAGAATGTTCAGAACACCTGTCCCCAAAGCCATCCCCTCTCTATGCACCAGCAGATGAGGCAGAAAGACGGACTCACTGTGAGGAACTCTGTGAGTTCTCGCTGTAACAGCATCTTCAGCTCCCCCTTGTTGAGCTTGAACCTGTCCCCCTCCTTGCAAGAGTACCGGTGGAAGATGCGAATCATGGTGTCCATAGCCATCTCCAGCTGGGTGGGCATGCTGACAGTGGAGTGGATCACTCCTGGAGCAGGACGCCAAACCAGGGGGAAGACACTCACTCAAAGAAAGCAGATGGGGACACGTCAGCTCTCCCGTGAAAACAGAATACACCAGTGACAGTCCTTAAACTGTAATAACACTCCACTAAAGACGGTGTTCTGCTTATTCTAGAGCAAGCTATGAGACCATTGCAGGTGCTTTTGCTCCACCCCAATTCCCACTCCTCTGACCTGTGTACCTCCAGCAGTTCACAGTTTTGCAACCAAACAGGCCCAGAGTTGTTTTAGAACACAGAACCGAAAAATAAATAAATAAATAAATAAATAAATAAATAAATAAATAAAGCAAAAGAAAAGGAAAAGTCTTTACTTCCTACCTGTTCAGCAAGATGTGGCTGGCTGTCTACAGATGTTCACGGTTACCCTCTGAGCTCCGATTCCTGGGTTTCCACCTGGCACACCTGTTCCCAACAAGTGACAATTATCGGAGACAAGAGACTCAACTGGGGAGTCTGTTTTTAATCAGCAGAATGAACAGGTGTGTGCTGCTGCCCCGAGGGCCATGGAGGAAGGGGAGTAGGTGTTAGAGAGGAGAAGAGCAGAGTGGGAAGGGAAAGCCCTCTGCTCTGCTCTTGTGGGAATATGGGTACAGCTTGTTGCTAGGAAGTTGATGACCAGAATGGAGTCTAAAAATAAAGGAGCAAAGAAGAAACACTGTTGCAAACCTAGACACTCCTCAGCAACGCAAGGTCAGGGGAGCGGGCTCTACAGACGAGTTCCGCAGACCCAATGGAGTGCTAACTGTCGGAAATGGAAACACTGGAAGCTGGTTGGGCAGATGCCCTGCGATGAAGAACCCATGTAGCTGAGAGTGGGAGCTCCTGTCTGTTACCCCAGCTCCTCAAAATTTGAAATAGGAAGACCATGAGTTTGAGGCCAGACTGGGATATAGTGAGTCCCAGACTGGCTTGTGTTAAAGGGAGACCTGATATTGGAATTCATAAAAGAAGAACAAAATGAGAGAAAGAGAGAGACATACCGAGAGAGACAGAGAGACAAAGAGAGAGAACATGTGTGCACGTGTGTGCACACATGCGTGTTCACGCTCTCCATCTTGTGTCTTCCTAATGAATCACTAAGGACTCAGCTAGTACCTGGACCACATAACAGGTGACAAGGCAGAGGAAGGTGGTTAAGTGTAAGTCTTTCTGGTTTATGTGATTAACACCGATTTTAAGCTTATCACGTGTAGGTATACATTACCTGGTGTCTGTGGGGGACAGAAAAGCTGCGTACATAGGACTGGGTAGGAGGATTCTCAAGTAAGTCAAGCTAAGGAGGGGGACAGAGGGCTTGAGTTGGCTCGCCAGGTGTGGTGGCCAGAAGAACCTAATCTGGAAGCAAATTCTACTGTAATGCTTCCTGGACTGTGTTAAATTCGAAGAGCACTGGTGTCTTCCTTAGGTTCCACTCTCCTGCTAAGACTGTCCCCAAGGATTTGTGGCCACTTTCCCTCCATTTTGAGAGCTCTCTTACACTCCCGCTCTGAAATATTGCTCCCGGAATATTCTTGAACAGCTCTATAATCTCAAAATCTTTCGCCCAGACAGATGTCTGCTAAGCAACAGGATGATCTGTCCAGCTTCCACCCGGAGCCCTTTTTGCGGAAGAGTCCCATAAGCTTTTCAAACTTGATTAGCATCAGACTAAAACACCTTCCCTCTTCCCATCTCTTGCTCCTCTTGGACCATCTCGGTCACCCACTGCCACTTTCCACGCCAGCTCCTGTCACCGTTTAAATGCACACTCCTTGCCAGTCCTCGCCACCTTCAGACCTGGAGGTACTCAGTGCAGACTGTCCATGCTCCTGCAGTCGGGTCCCCATTCTGCTGTCACAGTTAATCACAAGGGGATCATCACCCTCTCATCTCAGCTCTGTCCCTACCTACAACTGAGAGAAATGGTGGTCTCTCCTGCCTTGACGGTGTCCCACCTACTCACTGAAGGCAAATACCACCTCTTCAAGCTACTTCTCTGCACTTTTCCCAACTCCCCACTCCTCTCGGGGAACCTCCTCCTCTCTTTTAGCATAGTGCTTTAGGGACATTACTGTAATTGCTGCCACACGTTCTCCACACTTGGAATGAGTACCTGGATCCCAATCTCCGATATGCCTGGTCCATCTTTGTATTTTACAATACTAAGCATGAAATTAGGCACGTGGAAGTGCTCACACTGCCATGCTGGGAGCCACCTGTGTGATTGATAACTGCAATCCCCAACTCTCGGGAAGCTGAGGCAGGAGGATGCTAAATCTAAGGTCATCCTGAGCCACATGATGAATTTAGGACAAGCCTGGGTTATAAAATGCTTATTTTAGAAGGGGGAGTTGAAAGGGAGAAGATTGGAGCAGGGAAAGGAAGAGGAGGAGAGGGAAAGAGAGAGGGGGGGAAGTTGAGAGAGGGCGAGAAGGGAGGGAGAGAGAAAAGAGAAAGAGGAGAGAGAGAGAGAGAGAGAGAGAGAGAGAGAGAGAGAGAGAACCTGCTAGCCATGATACATAGACAATGAACTAGGGAAGGGTCTGTGGTCTCCCAAGAAACTGGGCTTTGTCTAGGTTACTTGTCCAAATAATTAATCACCTTTATTCTGCATTAAAACTTTGCTTACCAAAGGAAGAGGGGTTATCTTGATGAAATACAGTTTGAGTTTGCATTAAAAGTACACTGAAGCTACGGGTGCACACAAGTAGGTAAACAGTGTTCAAGTCGTATTCAACCACAGGACTCTTTATTTGGAAAGCTCAAGTGACAGGTAAGACTTATAATAGAAGAGATAGCAGAGGGTGAAATGCTTTGGTTGGATTTAAGAACTAAGAGTTTGACTTCTCCATGCTGGACTTGCAAAGCCAGGCAGGTTCCTGTTTCTGACTGCCAGTGAGACATAAAGGTTTCCTTTGGTGTGTGCTGCCCCTTAGTGTCAAGTTCTGGAACTGCATCTGAGCGCCCTCTCAAGAATGCTCTTGGATTTGAGCCCATAAAACACTGACTGTTAGCAGGGGCTTATAAACCAACCCCGGCCTGAGATCGCCAGAAAATATTAAGAAACAAAGGTAACACTAAGGTTTCAAGAAGGTTCTGTCACCCTGGGGACACAGACACTCTGGTGACAAATGCGCAGAAGGGCCGTTGTTGTCTCAATGTGTACTCCTTTCATCAATGCATGACTCTGGATGCTCAGAGCTAAAACGCCCAATTCTGCATCAAAGTTAGTGTCCAAAGAAGGAGGAAGTGGAAGTGAGTGAAGAAGTTTAAAAGAAACATGACTGGGGGGGAGGGGGGAGGTGGATGAAATTCACAAACTTGAGATTTTTTAATTCTATTTTATTTGTTTATTTGTGTATGAATTGCATATTTAATGTGTATGGTGCCTGGTGTGGCTAGGAGGCCAAAGAGGAGTTGGATCCCCTGGAACTGGGAGTTACTGACAGTTGTGAGCCACAATGTGGGTGCTGGGACCTGAACTGGGTCCTCTGCAAGAGTGGCCAGTGCTCTTAACTGCAGAGCCAGCTGCCCCGCCTGGAGAATTCTCTTTTGAGTACGCTTGAAAGTGAACCAAACAAGGGAAAGAAGGGGTTGGAGAGATGAGTGCTGGCTGCTCAGTCATAAGGAAGAGAGCTGGGCTTCCAGTACCTAACCAAGTGAGTACCCCCACACATCTGTGACTCCAGATCTGAGGTGTCTAACACCCTCCTCTGACTCCCGTGCTCAAAGGTAGACACACACACACATACATACACACACCAAAACATACATACATACATACATACATACAAACATACACACAAACACACACCACAAGCATATACACACAAATATACACACACACATACATACAAACACATATACACACCCCACAAAATCTTGTCAGCATGAGAAAAAGCTAATAAAGTATTGAATTACTTTACCTAAAGAAGAGAACTGACTTTAAGGGCATTGAGCATATGGAGGATTAGTACTAGAGAGGCTGATCACTGCTGGCCCTGCTGGTCACTGCTGGTCACTACTGGCCACTGCTGGTCACTACTCTGTTGTCACTGGCATGATCAGATAAAGAATAACTTCTAAAATATTAACAGAAGGGCTGGAGAGATAGCCCGACAGTCAAGGATTTTGCCGACGACCAAGCTTGGGTCCCAGCACCGACATGGTGCCTCATGCTGTCTGTAACTCAAGTTCCAGGCACACATGGACTCAAACAGGCAAAACATTCCTACACATAAAATAAAAACAAATAAATCTTTAAACGTTGATATACACATTCTAAAAATTAAAAATTCCCTAAGTACTGCAAATGTGACTAGAAAGTATCTAAAAAATTATCTGAAAATAATAAAGGTCTCTTATATCAATGCCTAACAAATAAAACACAAAAGCTGGCCTGGTGTATCCTTTGGCTGCAGGGAGTGAACAAGTCTTGATCTGAACCCCGACTAGTCAGTCACACTGGCTGTGTGAAAACAAGCACACAAAGTGTATACATGCGAGTGGCAGTCTCCCGCGCCGCAGATCTGGGCCTCGGCTCATGTCCGTTGCCAGGACTGGCTACCCCCAACTAAAAGCACACCCCTTCTTTGGCCAGAATGCTGAAACAAGGTCTCAGTGGTAGCTAACCTTCAAAAAGATACCCTGCGATCCCTCTTCCTGTGTTCTGACTTCGTGTGGTCCCCTTGAGGTAGGTTAAAGGGGGAAAGTTAAAGAGAAGAGAGCAGGAAGAAAACCCTTCGCCCCAAAGTCTGGCTCAAGTCTCTCATCAGTTGGGCATCAAGAATTCTGGCACAAACCTGAGCAGATGGTTCAGCCAGTAAAGCGCTTGCCTTGTGAGCACTGGGACGGGGATTCGATCCCTGGACGCCACATTAGAAGAAAGGGAGGAAGAAATGTATGAACCCCAGCACAGTCAGCAGCCCCTGGGAAAGTTGCCTACAAAGACCATATTCCTTTGGGAGGAGAAATTTCAAGTAAGAATGTTAAGATAACAACAAACCATACTTACAGCCTGAGTGTATATGTAAGCTTACAGTTTTCAAGAAACCCCATTTATAATAAAACACCCATCCTAACTCCCTCTGACAACCCTTGGGCTCATAGTTTTATTTTATCAAATTATAATCCACGAACCCTCAGGGCAACCTTCTACTCTTACTAGAAAAAGAGGGAAAGAGTGGGGAGAAAGTTTCTTAGGAGCCATCTGAGATGTGACTTGAAAGCCATCAAGCCATACATGCCACTGCTACTACATATATGCTACATATATTTCATATATATTACTACACATATGCTACATATATTTCATATATATTACTACATATATGCTACATATATTTCATATATATTACTACATATATGCTACATATACTTCATATATATTACTACATATATGCTACATATAGTTCATATATATTACTACATATATGCTACTGTTACAAGAGTCCCTCTTGGATGTGTCTTAACCTTTCCCCCCCCCCCCCCGAGAACCTCTTAAATCTCTTGAATAAATTCCAGCTCCTTCATGCCATCTCACCCTGAAATTCTTTCTGGATGAAGTCACAGATTCAGTTGTGTCCAAGTGGAGATCAGTGAGAATTCCTCGGGTTGCCACGGGCAGCTCGAGCCAGCTCACACCCTCACATGTAGACCGTGTTCCCTGACACGGACAGGAATAGGAAACACACCCCACTTTGCTCCTGCTTGGATCTCTCCATTTGGATGCAGTCAGAAGCTCATGAGGTTTCATGGAGAGATCTCTAAGGCAAAGAACTCAGGTCTGTGAAGAGCTCAGAGGAGGTAAATCCCAGCTGCAGCCAGAGAGCTTTAGAGCCTCAACACAGCCTTTCAAGAAACCAGAAACCAGGATCCTAACTAAACAGCTCCAGAATCCTTGTTCTTCTGTTCTGTGGCAATACAGAACTTAGGCCACCTATCAGATCTTTAAAGTCCTTTTAAAACGGTTCTTTGAGAGATGATGCAATGTAAATAGATATGCTTCTTTAAGAGAATTTTGTTTGGAACTAAAATGATGAATGGAAGTTTCATGTGGCTTCAGAAAAAAACCTGCAAGCCCCTACAGGAGAGGGCGCTGTGCCCTAAACAAGGGAAATGGGAAACAACATTTTTGTTCGTTTGTGTTCTGTTTTCCGAGGCATGGTTTCTCTGTGTAGCCCTGACTGTTCTGGAACTCACTTTATAGACCAGGCTGACCTTGCATTCACAGAAATCCACCTGCTCCTGCCTCCGGAGTGCTGGCATTAAGGTGTGCGCCACACCCAGTTTGGGCAATGAAAATGTGAATGAGCAATGAATTTTCAGCAAGTCACCTCCTTAACATCTACTTTATTTCACATGCATGAATGATTTGCCTGTATGTGTGTAAGTGTCTAATGTGCATGCCTGGTACAGGCACAGAAAAGGATGCTGGATCCTCTAGAACTGGCCTTGTGGATGGTTGTGAGCCACCATGTGGTCACTGGAAACTAAACCCAGTCCTCTGCAAGAACCATGAGTGCTCTTGACTGCTAAGCCATCTTTCCAGGCTCCTCCTCAATATCTTAACAGAATTCATCAATATTAAGCTCTCGAGGCTTCATCTTTACCACAAACCATCATTCTGTTGCTGAAAGTGTCACCTCGTGCTGCAAAGCCCTCCTGTGTCAGAGCTCAGCATCAACTGGGCAAGGTCTGCTCTGTGAGAATGCCTGAGGTTACTTCCAAAGCCCCATCATTGGGTTGCCTAATGATGCTTCCAGAGTATACTTTCATGCCATCCAACCCAGAAGTCCAAAATCCTCCTGCAGTTCCTCTCCAGGACTGCAAAATACACACACACACACACACACACACACACACACACACACACACACACACATATATCAGGGGGCAGGTCACTTTAGAGTGTCCAGCAAAGAGATCTAGGTTTTAATAGATGGCACCCTGAGAAGGGTCCTACTTTTCAGTGTAAACCCATCTCCCCTGTCTTCTGACATACATGAGAGTTTACATCAGGTCTATAATGGAAACCTTGAGCAATGGCTATAAGGTTCAGTGGCACAAATGAAGGCTGGTTGAGCATGGAGACCACATTGGGAGTGGTTCTCGTCTCATAAGCTCTGAAGTTCGGTTTTGGATCTCGCTGTGGAAGTCTTCTCACCTCTGCCCAGGACTCAGAGTTGCAAGTTTGGCCTGGTGAGTTCCATTCATCAGAGTGAATCTCCAGGGAACCCTGCCTGCCCTTGTTCCAGAAAGCAGGCCCACTTTCTCCATGAAGAACTCATCTTGCAAGACTGGATGTACAAGTTACAAACCCAGTTCACCCAGTTGAGGAGGCAGAGAGAGTGCCGGGACTTTGGAGTTTGTGTGTTAAGGAAGGCTTCTTCCTCCCAGGTGGCTCTGGCTTAGGGTCCAGGTCCAAGGTCCCCCTCACCTGCTCCTCTGGACTTTAACACCTAACTAGGATTCCAGAAAAGGTGCCCTCTCATCTTCAGTATACCACTCATTTCTTCACCAGCTCAGAAACAGGCAGATGTTGGTAAAATATGGCTCAAGACTCCTTACCTTAGTTTTGAAGTTCATGTGATAAAGAGAGAGTCCTCTTGTGTTGATTTTACTGCCTCTGAATGGGTATCGGATGTCTGACCTACATTTCTCCTGCAAAATCTGTCTGGCTATAGCTTAATGATCTCTTGGGGATGTTGTATGGCCATAGTCGGGCAGGAGTGTTCCTTACACCATCGCTCCTAAGGGGGTTAGTGGAAAGACTGTCACCCCATTCATTTATAAGCATACCTTTGTATTTGCTTTTGGTTTCCTAAGCAGGGCTTCACTCTATAGCCCAGGCTGACCTAGAACTTGCTGTGTAGCCACTGATGACGTCACACTTGTAAGACTCTCCTTATCTTAGCCTCCCACGTGCTGGAATTGTAGGGAACCAGCGGCTGGCTTACACACACACACACATTACAGAGGGCTATAAACATTCCTATGCCAGGCCTAAAGACTCCACGCTTTGAAGTTTGTAACAGTAGCCCAGTGTGACGGTGTACATCTAACTCTCAATACTTGGAAAACTGAGGCAGCAAAATCATGAGTTCCAGGCCAGACTGAACTACGCAGAGTTTGAGGTCAGCCTAGTCTACATAGTAAGACCCTAGATCCAAAAACAAAACCAGAAGTCAACATGTGCTGCATAGCTCTCCCAATCCTTGAGAGAGAGAGGCAGGAGGACTGCAGTAAGGCTGAGGTCAGCCTGGTTTGTATGGAAGTTTCCAAGCAAACCAGGGCCTTTTTGGAAGAACCTGTCTCATATAAACAAACCAACAACAATGAAAAACAAAAAGGAACATTGTTTCAATTAGCCCTGACACTGTCTCCCGTGTCTTAGCACACGGGACTTCATTTCCTTTCATCCTACTCTTAACTAGATAGATACTTCACGTATCAGTTTGTACTGTGACAGGAGCAGAGTGGGTAGCCTGCAGCACGGGGAAGGAATGAAAGATCGGCAGGATGTGTTGGGTTAGCCCTCTATCGCTATGACAAAATACTTAAGGTGGAAGGGGAATATTTTGGCTCATGGTTTCAGTCCATGATCACTGGGCTCTGTTGTTTCTGGATATTCAGTTAAGTAGAGTACAATGGTAGAGAAGATAGTCTGAACTAATCTGTTAGTGTCATGGTTGACCCATGGACTGAGGGAGGGAAGGAAGAGAAGAGAGGAAGAGGGGAAGAGAGGAAGAGAGAGGGGAGAAGGGGAGAGAGGGAGGGGGGTAAGAGAGAAAGAGGGAGAGGAGAAGGGGGAAAGTGGGAGAGGGGAAAGGGGGAGAGCAGGAGGAAAAGGGAGAGGGGGGAGGGAGGGAGAGGGAGAGGGGATAAGGGGAGAGAGGGAGAGGGAAAGGGGAAAGAGGGAGAGGGAGAAGGGGAGAGAGAAATGTAGAGCCAGGTCCCAATGAACCCTTCTCAGTTGCAGCCCCAGCATGGAACTACAGCCTAAAATTCCCACCACCTTCAAGTTTGGGGACAAAGCCTTTAGGGCAAAGAATAGACCCCAACCTGTAACGTGTCATGAATCCTCTAGACTTCACACACCAAAAACTC
Organism: Mus minutoides; assembly: GCA_902729485.2. Classification (NCBI taxonomy): domain Eukaryota; kingdom Metazoa; phylum Chordata; class Mammalia; order Rodentia; family Muridae; genus Mus; species Mus minutoides. Next base: position 1,036,184 of record LR749636.1, read on the forward strand.
CATTTCCATTGTCTTGCTAGAGAGAGAGAGAGAGAGAGAGAGAGAAACTCTATCACTTTTTCCCATCATCAGATAGTTGGCAAGCTGGAACTAGTCCCAGCAGCTCCATTTTCTGGTGAGAACAGGCTTGAGCACTCCAACTTTGGTTAGATAAAAACTTCCCATGACATTTTTAAACTGACTAGGCAAAGAGCAGGCAAAACCAAAAAAGGAAGAAATTTCTAGGACTACACAAAGTTATATTTTGTTATAAGGTGCTTTGATTGTTTCTGAAGATATCAGGTAAGGACATTCTTGAAGAAGACCTCAGATTTGGTTATACGCACAGAGGAGAATGCAGGGGATGGTGAGATGGCTGGCCACCAAGGCTGACAAAATAAATTCAATTCTGAGGACCAACACGGTAGAAGGGAAGACTCAGCTCCTGTGGGTTGACCTCTGACTTCCACACACACATTGTGACACACTTGCATACACATATGGTCACATGCACATAAATAGATAAATAAAGGGGCTGGAAAAAAAGGCCCAATGACTAAGCACTAGTTATTTTTGCAAAGGACCAGAGTTCCCAGGACTCAGAAGGTAGACCACGGTTATTTGGACCCCCACCCCAGGGGCTCTAACATCCACTTTAGACCTCTGAGGATCCCAGACATATGTGTGGTACACATACTCACTCCAGCAGAACACTTATAAACATAATTTTTAAGCCTTTAAAAATAACTAATATAAGCAAGGAAGGGTGGGGTCATGCCTTTAACCCCAGAACTCAGGAAAGAGAGATCTCTGTGAGTTTGAGACCAGTCTGGTCTACAGAGTGCGTCAACTCTGGGACAGCCAGGGGCATGTCTCCAAAACAAACAAACAAAAACAAAAAAAACTAATGTAGAATATTTTTTAAAGAAAAAACAATGGGGTGGACCTGGGAACACTTGCCTACAGGATACCGGAGAGGAAGTCAGTCCAGAGCACAGCCCAGGGCTGCATTGATAATGTTCCCTCCGTCTTTCCTTCCCATGGCCTCTGTTCTTTTGGCTTCTATGACCTCTTCCCATGCTGGTTTCCCTCCGACCCCTCTAGCTCCTCTGTGCTCTCTCAGGAATCTTACCAATGGCTTCGACCTTGTTCTTACAGCCAGCTGTGCTAAGCTCACCTATGTGACGGTCTTACCCACAAAGTTTACGGTTCCAATTTCCAGCTCTCCGGATTCCTGAGCCGAGGCCCCCCAAACCTCCAAGAGTGTCGACCATATTCCTGCTTCCTGTTCCCAATGGGAACAGACACTTAGAGCCTGTACCCGTGTGTCTCAAAACCTTTGCCTGCCTCGGTCTTCTCTTCACACTCAAAAAGGGAAACTGGATTGCGTGTGGCTCACCTTGCCTTTTCTCCATCGTTGCAGCGTTCCCGCAACGCCACCAGACGCAGCCTCTTCCTGTCTCCTCTCCTTCAGCATGCTTCAGTATCTCTGACTTGTCTCTTGATGGTTACAGTGTGGCTGCCACAGTCTGTTCATCGTGTACTCGGGCCACCTCTGTGTGTTTCTGGGACTCTTCTGAGAATTCCAAGTAGTTCTCAGGTTTCTTGTAAATTTTCTAAAAGTCCTTCAGTTTGGCCGGGCCAGATTGTCACAAAACTAGTTCCTGAGTGATAGCACACTGGCCTTTCCTATTATTTTTTTTAAAGATTATTCTTAATTATTTTAAAAATGTAAAGTATATGAGAGTTTGTTACATATATGTGTGCTATTTATGTACTTGATACCTTTGGAGGTCAGAAGAGGGCATTGGATCCCCTGAAAGTAGAGTCTCAGACAGCTGTCCTGTGGATGCTGGGAACAAAGCCCAGACCTCTACAAGAACAGCAAGTGCTCTTAGCTACTGAGCCATCTCTCCATCTTTGCTCTAAATTCTTTTGTTTTGTTTTGTTTTGTTTTGTTTTGTTTTGTTTTGTTTTGTTTTTCAATACAGGATTTCTCTGTATAGCCCTGGCTGTCCTGGAACTCACTCTGTAGACCAGGCTGGCCTCGAACTCAGAAATCTGCCTGCCTCTGCCTCCCGAGTGCTGGGATTAAAGGCGTGTGCCACCACGCCCAGCCTAAATTCTGTTTTTTAGAGACAGGGATGGGAGTGTTGAAAATAAATTTTTCATACAATATATTCTAATTACGGTTTCACCTTCCTCAACTCCTCCCAGATCCTACCCATCCATATAACCACCGGAGGCAGAGACAGGCAGATTTCTGAGTTCGAGGCCAGCCTGGTCTACAAAGTGAGTTCCAGGACAGCCGGGACTATGCAGAGAAACCCTGTCTCAAAAANAAAAAAAAAAAAAAAAAAAAAAAAAAAAAAAAAAAAAAAAAAAAAAAAAAAAAAAAAAAACCAGGTATCTAAAAAAGTTATCACAATAATGAAGTAAAATAAGATGAGATTAAAAACAGAATAAAAAACACAAGAAACACAGGTAGACGCAGAGACGTACATTCAAGCACACACAGAAATCCCATAAAAACACAAAAGCAGAAATCACAATACACACGGAAAAGTGTGGTTTTATTGGAGGCTTTTTGTCTCATAATGCTTTTTCTGGACTTCTTTTTTTTTTTTTTTTTAATCTTAGAGGTCACTATGGATCCTTACGCAGCTGTACTTTGGGCGGGGTGGGGGGCGGGGGCGGGGTAGACATTGACTACTGTTTGATTGGCAGCTACTCTGGGAATAGACGCTTGACCAAATCATTCCCTCGATGTGAAGTGTCTGGGGCAAAGGTCTTTCAGATCTTTGTACTGGGAAGAGTCCCGAGTTGCCTGGATGCAGTCATCTCACGCCCTGGACAACTCAAACACTCGCTGCAAAGTCCGGTCCAGACACGGAAGCACGGGCACCATTCTCAGGCACTGAAGGCTGCAGGCTGCTCCTGTACACAGGTGGAGCACAGAGAAACAATGGCTCTCTGAGTACATTTATTTGATTACACTTGATATCGGTGTGAACTCAGAGAGCAGCCTATGAAGATAAAGGACAGGCATCTGACACTGCTTTAGGGTTGGAGAAACAGCAGGCATAGCGGGGACTGTAGCAAGGAAGAGAACTTCTCTTCCTGAACTTCCAAGGGGTCAGATCGAGGATACTGTTGCCAGATCAGAACATGAATCCCAAGCTCCTAAAACTTCTGGGTTAGAAAAGGCCAAAATCTGTAACTTTTGAGAAATTCAGACAGATGTACAGAGAGAAACAGAGACAGAGAGTGACAAAGACAGAGACGGAGAGTGGCAGTGTGACAGAGAGACCGAGGAAGGGAGAGAAAGGACACAGCCGGAAGACAGGAGCAATTCAACAGTAGAGCTGAGTCAACAGTCGAGTTAGTCATGATCTTGCCAACTCATGACTAACGTTTCCTTAAGCATTCTTTAAGTGGGGATTCTGGTGACTGTGGTGACAGTGGTGGTGGTGGTGGTGGTGGTGGTGATGGTGGTGGTGCACTCCTTTAATGCCAGCACTTGGAGGCAGAGGCAGCCTGGTCTACAGAGCAAGGATAGCCAGGAGGACTACACAGAGAAACCCTGTCTGGGTGGGAGTAGGGGTGGATGGGGACTGAAAATATGACACTTGCCGCTCTTGTAGAGAGGACCCAGGTTCAATTCCCAGCATCAACTCCAGTGCCAACAGAGCCTGTGCCCTTGAACAGCCCCCACGGGTGCTGCATGCACAGGGTATATAGACAAATACAATGACAAAGCACTCATACACGTGAAGAGATAATAAATTGCAAAGATTTATTTTAGTATGTATTTATGTGTCTGTGTATATGTTCATGCATGTGTGTGTAGGCAGAAGCCAGAGGAAGACATCGGAGCCTCTGAAGCTGGAGTTACAAGTGTGTGTGAGCCGCCTGGTGTGGGTGCTGGGAACCGACCTCTGGTCAGCAAGCACTTGTAACTACTGAGCCGTCCATCGCTCTAAGCTGACCTTGGGGCATCTCCAATTTAGACAGCCCTCAGCATCTCACACTCCAAGGTGCACCAACCCAGACTTACCATTCCCAGTCCCTGGCCCCTCTGGTTTACTTCTGGGGTTTCTTCAAGCCCAGCCCTCAGTTCTTTCAACTGACCTATAGATAGCAGGAGTTCTGTGCTCAGGCCCGGGACCTCCTCAGCTCCTTGTTAGCACCTTTTGCCCCTGCTGCAGAAAACTATCTTCTCTGCACTACCTTCACCCGGGGCGACTCCATTCCAGTGGAACCGAAGCTCCACCCAGCACCTCTGCCCACCTCGGCTGCTTTTCTTGCCTCACACATGAGGGAGGCTCTGCTCCAGAATAGTCCATTCAAAGCTCACATACAAATCAGCTCAAGGAATCCCACAGTTCCAGCGTATTCAGCCACCCTACCCAGTACTCCTCGCCTGATACAGAGCTACACTAAACAAAAACAGCCCTGAACATACACAAAAGGGCCTTATTCCCCTATAGATGGTTCAAATACCATTTTTTTTCCATTTTCCCCCTCAAAACTCTTAAGGAAGAACATTGGCTCTGTTTCAAAGGTCACAGGACCACAGAGACCACACATGGCTTTCTCCAGTCATACAGTAAAGAATCCTGGTGCCAAGGATCTTGGCGCCAGAGGAGCTGTTCCTTGGAAGGCTTGGCTCCCAGCATCCTCCTGTGCTGTGTACTTAAGGATTTATAGGTCATAAAGTAGAGCACTTCCGGCTTTGCTCCTTTAAGGAACAAGCATGCTTGCAACCCCTGAGGGTGGCCTCTACCGCCTACCAGACCTGTGCTCCTCCCAGCCAGGGCTCCAGGCTCTCTCCAGCTACCTGCAGGGCTAAGGCAGGCTAATGGCTGCCCCCAGGGACCAAGATAAGAGCTTGCCCTTGCCTCACCCCAGCTTTCAGGAAAAGTTCTTTTGTGAAAGATTTCTGTTTCTTACAGTGGTTGAAACTTGCTGGAGAGACTGTGGAGAGGGAAGGAAAGAAAGGGGTTTCAGGGGGTGGGGAGGGCCCACAGGTCAGAGTGGCTAAAGGCTCTCTGTCTGCAGGTGGCCTTACCTGGGAAATAGAAAGGCAGAGGGAAGGGGAGAGACAGAGACAAAGAGAGACAGAGACAGAGAGAGACAAAAAGACAGACAAGAGACAGAGAGGCTGGGAGGAAGGAGGGAACAGCCCAGAGCAAGAGGTCCTGTGGTATCCCCACCTCAATAGTTCACTTTCCTGATGACACCCCAGCTTCTTTGGCATTCATTTCACCAGAGAAAATCAATTTTCTGTCCAGGTCAAAGGACTCAAAAGAATCTATAAATTGACGTTTGGTGTCCAAAAGTATAGACTCCGAACTATAAAATGATAGCTATGCTGTGTGTGTGTGTGTGTGTGTGTGTGTGAATTAACAGACCCAAATGGCACTTTTGAAGAGTGGCATTGGTGCCCAGCCCAGAGCAATACAGACCTGCAGCCCTGGCTTGTGGAAAGCTGAGGCAGGAGACCTGGGCTACACAGTGAATTCTAGCTCCACATCAAGATCCTGTCTAAGGGTGGGGGACTGGATAGAGAGAGAAGAAGGCACGGGTCAAGTGCCAGCAGTGCCAGCTCACGTGTTTCTGCCTGGTGAATCCTGTCCCGCACACAGTCAGCCTGAGGCCCTGTTTGTCCCGGTCTCCAGGTGCCACACTACAATCTCCGGGCAGCAGCCACAGAGGACAGCAAGAGATAAGAATGACAGCATTCCACAAGTGGTAAATGGAGAGCAGGCTGTAGGCCTGGAGCTCCTGGTCAGCCTGGCCTGCATGGCCTGCAGGATGCTTTTTACCTGTTCCAGTTCTAGATGCAATCAGCAAGTTCCAGACTGTGGGAAAACCCACACACAACCTGGTTTCATCAGCGAGTGAATTCCAAGAGGAGAAGAAAGCAATGCCTTCCACTATAGGAAGATCGACAAGTGACACCTGCCCTTTGGGGTCTGATTTGAAGAGAGAAAAGTGTCCAGAGGTGGAAATCTGGACACGGGCAGCCATGGCCACCGAGGAACTTGGGTTGTGGGTGTTGTGGGGTGACTGATGGAGATGTTCCCTTGCAATTCTTTCTGCATGGCATCAAAATTCTCTACCACACAGGGTTTTTTTGTTTGTTTGTTTTTGTTTTTATTTGTCTTAGAAAGTAAGTTTTAGCAAGAGTTCCAGTTTTAGTAAGCAGAAATAAATACTGCTATTTGACTTCCTGTACCACATTCTTCTTTAAACCACAGTTCTGATAAATTGGTTGTATTTTAAACAAGGTTATTTTAAACAAGGTTACCCTGTGCACACGTCTCCGGTTAGAGGGAATGTGTGTCTTTTGCCTGCCTGAAAGCTGGGGTGGTTACTGCTGATTTAATGAAAGAAAGCAGCAAACAAGTCAACTCTGGAGCAAGACCTTACACCCACAGCCCCCCACGACACCCTTGAGGCCCTCGGAGGAGGAGGAGCAGCACCTAAACACTGGCTTGTCTAATGACTGTGTGACCTGCTCCTGGTCACCCCTGAGTCCAGGATAAGAAAGCTACCACCATCAGTTTGACTCCCCTCTTGCCTGATGGTACAGCTGCGCACCCATACTGTCAGGAGATGGAAGGTGAAACCAGGTATTGAGAGATGCAATAGAAACTTTAGCCAAATCAACTTCTTCCCAAGTCAGGTACTTCAACCCAGAGAGCAGACCTGGTTGATCTGACGTAGGCTCTCAGACAGGGAAAAGGGAAAGCTGACCACTATATCCATGGACCACCAGTGTACAGTATCTTCTTTCTATTGAACATGCTCACAGTATGATCTATAGAGAAAGAGGGTTTCCTCTTTTCCTGCTGGGAAAAGGGATATTAAAAAGTCTTCTCAGCCCTAGAGGCCCTTTGGTTTCCCTTCCAAATTGCTGTCCTCGGTTGCCAGGCTGCTGACCTGGATGGCCAACAAATGGCCCTAAGATAAGTGAGGCCTAGTGATGTTCTGAGGATATACCAAGCAACCTGTGGTGCTGCACGAGACTCCACAGGAAAAAGACATAGACAGCTCAAAACCACAGGTCGATGGAAGAGAGTAGAGGGGAAAATCATCCTCTCAGAAACAACTGGCAGAAACTAGCCTTCTCCAGGCTAATCATCTGGGGTCCACAAAACTTTCTGAGTTGCTCAGACCAAGGTATGTCATCCCTAGACTGTACAGCCTAGTGAAGCCTAAGACAGGACGCCTCAGCCAGGTGCCAGGTTAGTGTTCCTTTATCCAGGAAGGGGTCCAAATGAGAGACCAACACCCCAGTGAACTCTGGGTAGACTGATTTTACCAAGATCAGGCCTGCTGGGGGAGGATAAAAGTACTTGTTAGTTTTTCAAGATACTGTTTCAGGATGGGTAGAAGTGTTCCCCACCTGAACTGAAACTGTTCAAATAGTAGCTAAAAAGCTCCTCCTGAAACTAGTCACTGGATTCGGCCTACCGCCTAGCAATAGGGTCTGACAATGGCCTGGCTTTCATAGCCAAAACCTCTCACTTGATAGCTAAAGTTTTAAAACTTCATTGTGCATACAGACCTCAGAGTTATGTCCCGGTAAAAAGAATAAGGAGGACATTAAAAAAACATCTGTAACCAGAGTTGTATTAGAGGTGAACAAAGGATGGGTGGGCCTCCCTCCTTTGCTTGGCTTTAGCCCACTGCGCCTCACATATGGAGGAATTCACCCTCATATGAGATTATGTTTTCCCTACTGCTTCCCCTGCTCAGAAACCAGCAATTAGCAAAAACCTGTAATCATTCCTTTCTCAAGCCATTGTAGGCTCTCTATGACTTACATACAGGCTATCATTAAGTGGACCCAGCCAACCCTGGTCCACTGCCAGTTTCCCCTTTGTAGTAGTCCACTGATACCATCTGGGTCAAGCAAGTAGGCAAAGGGGCACTGGAACTAATCTGCAAGGGACCTACAAGGTGATTCTTGCCACTCCTATGGCTGTGAAGGTAGCTGACTTACACCACGGACCCACCACACCCAGATAGAGAAAGCAGAAGCCACAGACACTGATGGCAAACGGACTGTCTCTGGACTGCGAACCCATTGAAAGTAAGGTTTCATGGGGCCTGGGGCTCCTCTTCTGCCTGCCTCTCTACCTCCCTTGGAGTCTTATGGATTGCATTATGGGTGTGAAGACAGGGTTATGGTCTAAGCCCCACAGCCTTCAGGCCTGCTGAACACTGAGGAAGACAGATACAGGGAAGGCATTAATTAGTGTGGCTACAGACCAGCAACCATATTCCACATCGACCTTTACCTGCTGATGCCCACTTTAAGTGTCTGTTGTATGGAGAAAAGGAAAGATGTGGGAATTTATCTTTTGAGACAGGAATGCAGAATTTACAATTCCATACATGTCCTGAGTCTGGGCCCCCTAGTTGCCAGAAACAAAGGAGTTTCTACTGCGAAAATTGGAGTTGTATAACTGAGGCTTCCTGAAAAAAAAAATTCCTTTAAAAGATTCTGGCCTTTGGGAAACAGGAAAAATCCCAGGGAAGCAGATTCTATGTCCCTGGGGCTAGAGTTAGTCATTCCCAGATGAAATCAGCCAGGACTGCTGGCTATGCTCAGAGACATCCAGCCCCTGTACTAAACGTGGACAGGAACAAACCAGATGGCCAGCCTGTTAACTGACAAAACTCACTGTGACTGGGGACAGCCCAAGCAAATGTCAGAGGACTTATAAGGGGCTCAAACTTGTCTAATATCCAAAACCTTTAACCTAGGCATTTCTGTTTATTTGGATGTCTGCTGTTCTGCCTAATGGGTTAATTCATTTGAATAGCAGCAATATTACTGGGTCTCTGAGAGCACTTGGTGAGTATGTATTAACGACTAAATGCGTCTCTTCTGATGCTTTCCAAACTAAGCCGACAGGTTGATCAGGACCTAGAGGTATTAAAAGTATCCATTTCAGAATTATAGCAAGTTAGACTCCCTTGTAGAAATAGTCCAACAAAATTGGAGAAGCTTGGACTTCTCATGAAATAAAGGAAACAGTGTGGTTTGGGGAGAAAACTGCTGTTTCTGTGCTAACTGATCAGGAGTAATTAAAGAAAGTCTTGCCATGGTTGGGGAAATAATTAGTACTGGTCTCTGGTCTCCTGGTCCCTCTGGCTAATGACTCTGCTATCCTCATCGAATGAGCCTTAAGTGCTCATTCTGATTAGATTAACAGTGAGGCCCTGCATCTCAAACTAAAACAAGATGAGTCCATGATTTGACTCACTCACTAAGACCAGTGAGGATTGTATCAGGGCCCCAGACTTTAGTAGGGCCCCCAGATATTAATTAGCACAGCTGTCTCTATGCTGGAGTACCATTCATGCTGTGAAACTCAGCACTTAGACAGCAAGCACCTGCCAAAAATGAAAACTAACACCTAATCCATCAAAGTCCAACTCTGGGAAAGTCTCTACATGTACTGACCTTGCTTTTTGCCTTCTGTAGTACTGCTTCTGGCAAAGTGTTCTTGTTGAACGAAGTATGTCAACCCAGGACATAGATTTTGTGTTTAAAAGCCCACCCTAAGAAAGGCTCGGTGCTGCACTGGGACTTTCTATTGTCTTAACCTCTTGTCCAAGCAGTCTTTCTGGTGGATACCCCTCAACAGAAGGAACTTGACAAAGTCCCCTCCAGGTTCCCAGGTGGCATCTGAAAGAGTTCCCAGCACAAGACTGGGCCAAAATGCACTCCCAGGACTAGCTAATTAGTCGGCCTAATGCTACATAGAAGCACTGTTAAGCTTTCTCCAGACTTAAGTCACTCACCGCAGACTCCCTGGGAAAGCTGGAGTGAGAGACTTGGCTAAATGCTGAAGATTAAGCCCTGGTCTTAAGGTAAGCTGGCCAGGGGCCACGGCTAAGGCTCTCAGGCCAGTTGTATGAGCTATGCCCCCATATCCTCCTCAGAAGAACGGCACAGATCCTTCTAAAGCACAAATGTCAAGTGATCCCTCCCTGAAGAGCCTACCCAGAAGAACTCAGGTTTTGTTTCAATAACACGTAGAAAAGTGGGATCAGGAGCTGGAGAGATGGCTCAGTGCTTAAGAGCCCTGACTGCTCTTCCAGAGGTCCTGAGTTCAATTCCCAGCAACCACATGGTAGCTCACAACCATCTGTAATGAGACCTGATGCCCTCTTCTGGTGTGTCTGAAGGCAGCGACAGCGTACCCACATACATGAAATAAATAAATAAATCTTAAAAAAAAAGGAAAATGAGATCAGATTTCCCATGAATCTCTGTCTTCTTGTCTTATTGTCTCCTCTGCCACTGTGATACCATCCCTCATCCCTTAGTGAGGATGAGTGACAGATAAGCCTGCATGTAAAACACAAAGTAAACAACTCCTGTCTTCGCAGTTGCCCACACTCCGAATAATTGTTGTCTCAGGCTTTAATTTCATGTTTGTAAATACCCAGAGCAGTGGAAGCTTGGTGTTTTCTATGGCGTGTATAAAGATGCACTCTTATTTGGGGCTGAAAAGATGGCTCTGAGAGCCAAGAGTACTGGCTAGGCTCCTGGAGGATCTGGTTCAATCTCTAGCATGAGCATGGCTGCTCACAATCATCGTATCTGTAACTCCAGGTTGTAGCTCCTCTCCTGGCCTCCGTAGTTACCAGGCTCGCACGTTATAGGAAGACATGCATGCATACACATAAAATAAAATGCAAAAATTTATAATAGTCACATAATATTGGCAGGCATATGCATCCACACAACAGTTCAGAAAGGCAACTTATTATGATCAAACATCACACATGTCATTTGATCTAGAAATTCCATATCTAGAATGTAGAACATCCAAAGCCCATCCCTATTCCCTCAGCTGAATGTCTCCACCTCTGTGTGTGCGCCAGCATGACCCTCATTGCCTTCTTTGCTCTTATCTCACCTGACCCCTTAGAAGCATCCAGAAAATACGGGCACGCTCTGCTTTATGCCTGTGACTTCCATGGAGTTCCTCCGGGGCCAGTGTCACTCCTTTTTGGCCATTTTATTGGCCCTTCTTCTGTTCACAATGGTGTGTTAAAGGCCTCCGTCCTCCCTAAGCTTCTTCATCTCCACCTGTGTGCTCTCTCTTAGGTAAGCTTCGTTTAAATGCTAAAGTTGCAGCTCTACTCCTGACTACTGCTTAGGAGATATTCTAGGGGCTGGGGAGATGGCTCAGCGGTTAGGAGCACTTGCTGCTGTTGTTTCCAGCACTAGAATAGCCACACACAACCACATGTGACCTTGGCACACTTCTAGCCTCTGTGGTCACTGAACACATGTGGTGCGTGGTGAAATATGTGGGCAAAACACTCATACACACAAAAATTAAATATATAAATCTTTTCTTTTTTTTAAAAAAGATTTATTTTATTTATTATATGTAAGTACACTGTAGCTGTCTTCAGACACTCCAGAAGAGGGAGCCAGATCTTGTTACGGATGGTTGTGAGCCACCATGTGGTTGCTGGGATTTGAACTTATCACCTTCGGAAGAGCAGTCGGGTGCTCTTACCCGCTGAGCCATCTCACCAAGACTGGTTCCAAATGCCTTACTTGTCTCTGTAGACATCTCAAACTCAGTGCTATGGTTAGGACATGGTTGAGTTTGTCCCTTTAGAGGATTGGGGGAAGGGTGACCCTTGATGTGGCAATGTGCTGAAAAGTAGTGGAACCTTTAAGAAATGGGAGTCTCCCCAACACCCCAATAAAGAAGCCATGCAGTGGTGGCGCACACCCTTAATCCCAGAACCTGAGAGACAGAAGCAACAGATCTCTGTGAGTTCAAGAGCAGTCTGGTCTACAGAGTGAGTTCCAGGACACCGAGTACTACACAGAGAAACCCTGTCTCAAACATGCACACACACACACACACACACACACACACACACACACTCACACACAGAGTGGGGGAGCCAAGTGGAAGGTGGTTAGGTTATTGAAGACACCATCTTCAGAAAGGATCAATACAGTCCTCATGGGACCCTGGTTAGTGTCCGCAAGAATAAATTGTTATTAAAAAAAAAAAAAGAGGGAGTCTGCTCCTTGAATCTCTGTCTTTTTTTGTCTTACCATCTCTTTTGTATGCCCTTCTGCATTATGACGCCATCCACCATAAGGCCCTTACCAGAGGCTGAATCAATTGAGCTGGCTGGGCTTAGATATTTGGCTTCCAAAACTGTGGGTTAAATTTGAAGCAGATGTGCAGCTTGGTCTTCAGGTGGGTCACCTAACAATTGGAGCAGAGGCTGCCTCTGACTCTGTTGCCTGCCATTGGATCCCTTTTCTCTATCTGGACTGCTTACTTGGACCTCAGTGGGAGAGGATATGCCTAGTCCTGCAGGGGCTAGATGTCCCAGGGTGGGGTGGTACCCAGGGTGGGCTTTCCTTCACTAAGAAGGGGAGGGGGTAATGGCAGGAGGGATTTGTAAGGGAGAGACTAGGAGAGAGGAGAAAGGGGGGGCTACAGTCAGAACATAAAGTAAATTAAAAGAAATAGATTACAGAAAAAGAAAAGCACACACAAACAAAACTCGGGTCAAGTAAACTTCTTTTCTTTATAGAGCACAGCACCTCAAGTATTTTTTATGGAAACAGAAAACTAATCAAGACATTTAAGACTATGCCATGGCCAAAACAGAACCTTTAATTTTCAAATTCCAGAGTAGCTCACACCCAAGTACTTCTCCATGGGGCCATGGGTTATGGAGGACTGGTCAGAAGAAGGTTCAAGGAGAGCTTCAACCTCAGATCAGGATGGCAGGAGTTGGCTCCCTCCTCCCACTCCCAACCTGGCACCATAAAGCCAGCTGCCCCACCATCCACCCTAGTAAGAATTTATTACCCTGACAGTCGTCAGGCTTCACTCCTTGTTAGACCTTATTAGGTGCCCCTCCCTCATAGCCCTGAGTATGTAGATGGAGTGTTTTCCACCACCACCCTTGTCCTGGCCAATTGTTCCTGGCCACACAAGCACTACCCCAGAGACCCTGGCCACCCCCAAGAGGCACAAATACCCCTTCCTCCCGCCTCCCTCACCCTCGATGAAACTGAGTCAGGTTCTGGGTATTCCTGGGTGTGTGTGTTCTTTGTCCATACACTCACCACCAACCAAGATCCTGCCTCCATCCACCCAGGACCTGGCTAAGCTTCTCTCCCTCCAGTCCAGCCTGGTGCAGTGTGCTAATGGGTAGATATGGAAAGGTACTTCACCATCATCTTCAAGCAGAAAAAAAAGTCAGTACTCTCTCTAATCTTCCTTTCCTAATATCAGTTGGTATTATCTCCAGAATGGAGTGTAGTTGGCCACCTTTCTCTCCATCTTTGTTACTACCCATATTCCAACCAACATGGACTCTCGCTTGGGTCACTCTGAACTGTTCTCACTCTTGCTCTTGTCAATCCACAACCCATATGGTAGCCTGTGGCCTTCTAAATGGCCAATGAATACGTTGTCTCACCAAGAGTGAAAGTCAAGCTTCTTACCCTTCAGACACCAGGGGTTGCATAGCTCTGTAACCTGCTGGCCCACACTCTCCATGTTCCATAAAGCCTTGGCTTTGTGTCTACCCATGGTCCTTCATGCTGTGGTTCCGACCTGAAATGTCCCCCACTGGCTAAGGTGTTTGAACATCAGTCTCTAGGTGACCCTGCTTCTTTGGTAGGTTGTAGAACCTTTAAGGGGTGGATCCTTAGCTGAAGAAGTGGTTGGGTGGGCAGGCCTGCAGGGTTTGTAGCCTGGATCCATTTACTGTCCTGTCTCTGATTCTGACTCCAGATACAATGTGACTAGATGCCTTGGGCTTACTCCACCATGCCCTCCTACAGTGAGGAACTTTATCTCTTCTTAAACTGAAAGCCAAAATAACCCCTTCCTCCCTTATGATGCTCTTCTGGTTGGGTGTTTAGTCACAGCAATGAGAAACTACAATATGTGGTACTCAAGTTTTACCTTCAGATAAGACCATTCCCCAATATAGAACACCCACAGCACTTACTCTCCCGCTGACTGACTTTGGAAATATGCCTGGTTTTCTTTCTTTCCACAATCAGAAAGAAAATTCCACAAGAACAAGATTCTTGCTCTAGTTTGTTCTCTGCAATATCCTTTAGAACCTAGAACAAGCCTGGCACATAAAAGGAACAGAATAAGCCGGTTGTTGTTGTTGTTGTTGGTGGTGGTGGTGGTGGCGTACACCTTTGATCCCAGCACTCAGAAAGCAGAGGCAGGCAGATTTCAGAGTTTGAGGCCACTCTGGTCTGCAGAGTGAGTTCCAGGACAGCCAAGGCTACACAGAGAGACCCTGTCTTGAAAAACCAAACAGATTAAAAAAAAAAAAAAGAATATTAAATGAGCAAGTATTCAAGCAGGTATTGTTTATATAGTATTCTGCAGATTGCATTTTGTGTGTGTGTGTGTGAGTGTGTACACAATAGACACCAACATTTAAAGCAATGGGGCAAGTCTGCACGTGCTGATGCGATGATACTGTCTGAGCCAGACTCCAAATTGCTCGGTAACCCTCTCTGCTTACCTGCGCTCCTCGGAAGTCTCTGCCTGAGCTGGGTTGTAGCTAGTCTGTGTGGCAGGTCAGGTATGGCAGAAACGACAGTGTGTGACCTCTGAAGCGAGATTTTACAGCTTCCCTCTTGTTTTTCTGGGTCACTTGTTTGGGGGTGGGGTGGGGAGCCTGCTTTTATGCTGTGAGATCACTCAAGCCAGCCCTGTGGAGAGGTCCTCGTGAGGTGGAATGGAAGCTCGCTGCCAGGAGCAGCTCTCACCAGCCCTGTGAGTGTCACACTGGCCCTATGACAAGGGTGCCTTGTGAGTGCCACACTGGCACTGTGTCCCAGGCCTGCAGTTGACATCAGCACCATCCAAGATCTCGGTGACCACCACACAAGACCCCCAGGTAGACTGGTGAAGAGCAACTGCTCTCGAATTCATCACTTCAAAATCTGCATGTTAATAAATGGTTGGGTGAGCCACTAAACTCTAAGGCAATTTATGTGTAATTATTTACTAGTAGGTAATGCAATTCAGATATAAACATGGATACAAAACACATGCTTGTCCATGCGTAGAACACGTCAAAGTATGCACAAAGAGATCTACTGTGTTCTGATGTGGGTGGTTGAGAAGGGTTCTTTATTCTTCTCTATACACTTTTTTTTTTTTTTTGGTTTTTCGAGACAGGGTTTCTCTTTATAGCCCTGGCTGTCCTGGAACTCACTTTGTAGACCAGGCTGGCCTCGAACTCAGAAATCCGCCTGCCTCTGCCTCCTGAGTGCTGGGATTAAAGGCGTGCGCCACCACGCCCAGCCTCTATACACTTTTATCATGTTTTTGTACCACTTGATTTGTCAGTCCTTCCTTCCTCCCCCCTCCCTTCTTCCGTCCCTCCCTTCCTTCCTTCCTTCCTTCCTCCCTCCCTTCTTCCCTCCCTTCCTCCCTTTCTCCCTTCCTTCCTTCCTTCCTTCCTTCCTTCCTTCCTTCCTTCCTCCCTCCCTCCCTCCCTTCCTTCTTTCTTCCCTTCCTTCCTTCCTCCCTTCTTCCCTCCCTCCCTCCCTTCCTTCCTCTTTTCCTTCCTTTCTTCCTTCCTTCCTTCTTCCCTCCCTCCCTCCCTTCTTTTCTTTCTTTCTTTCTTTCTTTCTTTCTTTCTTTCTTTCTTTCTTTCTTTCTTTCTTTTTTTCTTCCTTCTTTCCTTCCTTCCTTCCTTCCTTCCTTCCTCCTTCCCTCTTTTTTTTCTTTCTTTCCATCCCAAACCCTGCCCCCTCCTAGTCCCTCCTCACAGACTTCCCCCCCTCCTCCTCTTCCTCCTCCTTCCCTTTGCCTCTGACTGGGTGCCCCTTTGTATCCCCCCACTCTAAGGCATCAAGTCTTGCAGGATTAGGCACATCCTCTCCCACTGAGACCAGACAAGGCAGCCCTCTGCTACATATGTATTGGGAGCCTCAGACCAGCCCATGTATGCTCTTTGGTTGGTGGCTCAGTCTCTGGGAGCTCCCAGGGGTCCTGGTTAGTTGACATTATTGATCTTCCTGTGGGGTTTCCATCTCCTTTAGGGTCTTCAATCCTTCCCCTAGCTCTTCCTCAGGGGTCCTCGACCTCCATCAAATGTGTGTCTGTGAGTCTCTGCACCAGCCTCAGTCAGCTGCTGGGTAAAGCCCCTCTGAGGGCTGCTATCCTAGGCTCCTGTCTGCAAGCACGACATATAGCATCATTAATAGTGTGAGGGATTGCTTCCTGCCTGTGTGATAGATCCTAAAATGGTCTGGTCACTGGTCTGTAACTCCATTAGTCACTGCTCCATCTCTGTCTCTGCAATTCTTTTACACAGGATAAATTTTAGGTAAAAAAAATTTGTAGGTGTGTTGGTGTCCCTATCCCTCCACTGGGGTCCTGTCTGGCTACTGCGGGTATTTTCTTCAGGTTCCATATCCCCACTGAGCATTTTGGCTAAGGCCACCTCTATTGACTCCTGATAACCTCCTTCATCCCAGGTCTCTGAGACTTCCTAGAGAATCCCCCCCCCATCCCCAACCCCCTACACACACAGCTGCATACTTCCACTCATTCTCCTGGCCTCTGGAACTCTCTCCTGTTTCTCCCCATGCCTGATCCTGGCCCCCTGTTCCCCTCACTCTCCTCTCTCCCACCCAGATCTTTTCTTCCTCCCATGACTATTTTGTTACCCCTTCTAAGTGGTATTCAAACCTCTTAACTTGGGCCTTCCTTCTTGTTAACTTCTTTAGATCTACAGGGTATATAATGGGTATTTGATTTGTAATTTTTAAGCTATTGTTAAAAAGTGTGTGATAGGGCTGGTGAGATGGCTCAGCCGGTTAGAGCACCCGACTGCTCTTCCGAAGGTGATGAGTTCAAATCCCAGCAACCACATGGTGGCTTACAACCACCCGTAACAAGATCTGACGCCCTCCTCTGGTGCGTCTGAAGTCAGCTACAGCATACTTATGAAGAATAATAAGAAATGAATCCTTGGACTGGAGAGACCAAC